>JAOWBH010180774.1:0-18705 GCA_028566215.1 Silene coronaria
ATTCAATCTTAAAACTACTTCTTTACATGACTTTTTATCATGTATCCTTAGGACACTTGTTAAAACCGTTGTTGTATCATTTTTTTTTTGTATCATTTTTTATAATTATTTATACAACACTTTTACGTAGAATATTAGCGAATTGGACCTATGTAATTACTTATGAATTGGGCCTAAGAACTTGGACCAAATCACTAAACCTGTTGTTATCACTAATCACGTCTACCTAATCCGTATTAATACCTAAAACTAAAAGCTTTTCTCGTTTCTCTAATCCTGTGTAGAAAAATGCACGGACTACATTTAATCCGTGTAAAAAATGGCGGTCAAAATAATAATAACCCCATTTTTTAATTATATTGTAAATATATTCTCGATTTGTCTCATTTGTCCCTTTGATTGGAGTATATCTTATTTTTAAAATTTTGTAGACTTTTATTTTCATTTAAAACTATTGAGTGTTTAATTACTGTTTGCTAATTTTCCGTATATTTTGTTACATATACTATTGAAAAAAATAAAGAATTTTAGAGGAATTTTTTGCAGCAATAACGAAATAATGTTTTTATCATAGTAAATTGTGATTTTTTGGTGTTTATATTAGTAGTAGTATTATTTTGTAAAGTCAATATATAATGTATGGTTTTGTTTAGTTTGTACTCGCAGTTTTTTTTTTTGTATTTGTATTAAAATTTGAGTCACTTTAATTGAAAATAAAAAGATCTGTTAAAGCAAGGAGTTGCTTGTTTTGAGTAAAAATCAATGGTGTAAATAATTCTTAACAATGAACATTGGTGGGTACTTAAAAAACACACTTTTTCACTTAGAATATTAGGAGTCAATTAGTCTCGTCCAAAAAATACACAGTTTTAAGATTATAATATACGAAATACGGAGTATATTATATTATTAGCTTATACAAATATATTTGGACATAATATAGTTAATTCACATACGTGTTCCATAATAGATAATTTAAAAATTCAGTAGTTAGGTAAAAGGTAAATAATATTACAAATTTTGATGGTAAACAAAATTCTCTATAAATAACATTTTCTTCTTATATACTCTTATATTGTTTTTCAGTTTTTATAAGCTATGGCAATAGCGTATTAGATAATAATGTTAGTGACAAAGGATAATAATAGCTTTTCAGTAGTTATTACATGAGACGGTCACACATTCTAAATAGTACTATTGATGAATAGCTTTCTTAAAATTATTGAACGTCTCACAACTGGCAACCCCCTCTTATTTTATATAACTTGTGTCTTGATAAACCCGTCTTATTCTTAAGATCAATTAACAAAATATGGGCCTAAATCTAAGGGACTTGCTAAATCCCGCGCATACTTTTACTAAAATCCCACGCATTTTTTCGCCCTATTCCGAATTTACCCTTCTTATTTTTCACACCCACCAAGAGAGGGAAATCAAAAACCCTAAAAAGAAAATCCTGAAGAAAACAGTTACCCTTCCGCGACCACCCCTCCTCCGACCACCCCTCCCAGCGCTGGTGTTTGTACTGCCCCACATTCCACCGATTAGAAAAATTGTGGGTTGTGCTGTGTGTTTTAACCACTAAGAATCATTGCTTTTGTTTCTATGCTTGGCAAACAAGTATTTGCGGCATCGAAAATCAAAATGTATGTGGCGGCTAAACGAGGCAGTGAAATTTCTCATTTATTGATTATTGAGCACTATAATTACTACTCATTGATATTGCTACGTGGAATCAGCCAAAAATCCTCAAAACTCCAATACCCAGAAATCAATCGCTCTCTAATAGTTCCAAGAAAACCCTCGAAAATAAAAATATACAAGTAATAAAACGGCTAAACACTTGTAATATGTGCGAATTAATATCCATAATTATCGAACTATTATCAAATTATTTAGGTTTTGAGAAGGGAAGAATGGAGAGAACATTTTTATAGATGAAGGGTAAGATTGGAAAAATAGGGGAAATTGCGTGGGATTTAGTAAAATTGTACGCGGGATTTAGCAAATGCGAAATCTAAACACAATTAGATGAGCCAAAAACAACCCATCAAACTATACAAATACTATTATACCACCTGTTGTACAATAAGCATTGTACAACATTATACATTTAATCGAGCTTATGTGTAATTTTGTTGAGTTGTTTCAAGTTTAGTTTTTTTATATTTAAGTGGGTGAGTTCAGATACTTTACACTATAGCTCAAAATATTTAAAACAAAACTCGAAAACTTTGTTACATAGCTCGGGTTGTACATCATACAACACTATACAACTGGTGGTACAGTGTATTAATTGATCAAACTAACCCATTAAGACTCCAATATAACTCCAACCTGCTCTATTCTCATAATTCTAACCCTACTTCCGCCTCCTACACTAACAGTAAAACTTCATCTAGTCATCTCCCTCATATCACCCCCTCCTTGATATTTAAGTATAAACTTTTTTTGCAATAATTAAAGCCATCATCAATAATAACCGGGTACATCAATTTCATACCCTTCTATTATTAGCCAGTTTACGGTTAATTCAATTACAATTCAATATCAAGTTTTGCATACCCTTATTATTATCTTGCATTTTTCAATTTTTCAATTTGGTTAAACTCAAATAATATTTATTTATTAAAAATTTTAAGCTGTGAGTATTTTTTTCAACCCTGATTTAAGAATTTATTGAAATTATTTAAGCTTTGGGTATTTTTCAACCCTAATTTCTTGTGTATTGTGAATTCCGTGTAAATTTTTTTGATTTATTTTCACTGATTTATATAATCTTGGGTCTCTGTCAAATTTTATTTATAACAATGTATAACATATGAATTGCTTTGTGTACATTTTAACTTTATTTGTCAAAGGTGGTCATGAGGTATATTTTTTTGGTAATTTATTGTTGATTCGTATTAATTTGCAATCTTTAAACATAAATTTCTGTGGATATTTTCTAGGTTTTTTCTGTATTTTTTTTGGTTAAAGATTGAATGTGATTAAATTTTTTATCATAAACTTTTTAACATATGAATGTAATTTAAATACACAAATGAAGCTTCTCAAGTGAAAAGCAAATAAATATATTGAAATCCCACGTTCTCTAGCCTTTGAATTGTCAATTTTCTCCCCTAAAAATAAGGAACCAATAGAAAAGCTTTAGATGTTTTAGCTTTTTTGAATTGTCAATTTTCTCCCCTAAAAATAAGGAACCAATAGAAAAGCTTTAGATGTTTTAGCTTTTATAGAAAAAAGATATTTTGTCTCATTCACTTGTCATCCATCCCCACCTAATATATATTAATGTAACCGGATGTGAGATGATAAAGGGAGAAGGTAGAAAAAAAGGTAGGAGGTAGAAGGTAGATAGCAATCCTCAATATGAGAATATAAACCCTGCCTCAAATGGAGCACAGTACACCACAGCACGCCGCTAAAAGACAGAGAGACCGCGGCCACATGATGGGACCCTGGTCCCCTGAGCACTCTTCAAAGAATGATGGGGTAGACATTCATGACAATCTATAGTAATTAACAGCGAACAAAAAGAACAGAGAGACAGAGATGAGATATGAGACAAAAGGGACAGGAACAAGGGTACAGTCTAATGTGTTGAATAGAACTAGATACAAGTACATCAATGCATTTGATTTGTTTGACAGACGAAAGGAGGTGTAAGGTTGGTTGGTTGGTTGGTTGGTTGGTTGGTTTTGCTATGGGTTACTACCTCCCAAAATTTGGCACATTATTTCTGTATTTTCCCCATCAAATACAACAAATGCAAACTCTGCAATCTTACAAGCAATCTAAGAGACCCCTAAATACCCAATAACAGATTTAATCCAACAATACAAAAACCTAATGTACAAAGGTGGCAAATCATGATTTGCCACTTGGTGGGGCCACCCACTCTGAAAATGTCATGGCCCCTCCCGCTCCTACTACCTCCCTACATCTCCTTGACCTCCCCATGACTCCTCCCTAACCACCACCCCGTTAACCGACTGACCACCACTGCCATACGGTTGACTAGAATAATGCGATCTTAATGCAACCACTGGATCCGAAATGCCAGTGCATGGCAACACATTTTGCCTTTGGTTAAAGTCTAGTATAAAGGGTGACCCTCCATCCTGATTTCTGAATCCCGGATAGTCTATAACACTCAAATTCCCTCCGTTATATTCCCTCGGTGAAAAAGGGCACGCGTTATTTAGATTGCACTCACCGGAATTCACAGGTACTTGCAGTGATATTTGTTGGTCAGTATTTGGGGCAGATACCGAGCCCCTGGCAAAAGCAGCTGGATACTTGGCCAATAGCAAAGCCGACGACGAGTTCGTTGAAGGCGGGTAGCTAACCACCTTTATCTTACTTCCATCCCAAATACCGTAATTCCTGACCGGGACATTTTCAAGTCCCACAAAGCCATTACGGTCATGCTTGGGACCAGGTGTCAGGTGGTGATTTGTTGTCTCATCATGCCATTGGACGCTTGGACTTGCTTTATCAACTGAAGATGGTTTGCTAAGAATCTTTCCAAAGAGTTTAACATCACCACTGGAACAAGGCTTCTCGGTGTCTGAAGAGCTGGTGACACTCTTGGAAAGTAGAGGAAGCGCAGCAACTGCATTCTGTGACGGTATACGACTGCATTTCCTGAAATAGCACTCCTGAAAAGACTGCAATTTACTCTCAGATCCCGACTTATGGGTTAAATCACCATTCATTTCTGGCTTAATGGACAACTCCAAGGGCAAACCCTTCTGAATTTCACTTTCATTTTGACTGGTTGATTGTTTGCATAGCCCATCTCGAGAGCCAGAGTGATTAACAAGTGAATTAGATGCACAAGGGGCAGCATCTTGACATGTAAATACCAACTTCCCGTTGGTAAACTCGAAAACTGGTTCTGGATTCACAACACTTGAAATACGAGGGGATATCTCTGTAGCGCTGTCAACTGTAGCACTCGCCTTAGATATGCCATCCTGAACTACTCCATCAAGACAGTCTGCTGAATTATCACCTGGACATAAAACTTCTGGTTCCATATCAGTGTCTTTACAATCCAATAGACCTGGGACTGCATCACAATTCCCGTCTGACGTAGACAGATCACCAACAGTCGAATCGGGCTTGGAAACACCTGGACTCACATGTGTTGGCAAGTCTTCGTCCATTCTAGAAACCGATTGAACACTGCACCCAACAGAGCCAGTCTCAACAACACAGGCATCTTCAACATCACTTCCACCTCCAATAGTATCATTGCTTCCTGGTAAAGTCTCCAGACCCAGGCATTTCCGAGCCTTACTGAAGAAGACCTTGCATTGATCCCTACTCTTAGTCCTCACAAAACGTGATATCATCAAGAAATCTTTCCCATGAGACGAGAACGCCCGAACAAATAACGATTTCTCATCATCCGTCCAGTCAACAGGATCCATCTCTCCACAGCTTTCATCCGAACAAGTATCATCACCATCATCGTCATCAACATTATGAGGGGTCAAAAGCCGCTTGACCGAGGAACCGACTTTTTGGTGTTTCCACTCATAATTACCATCCGTGGGGTCCACAGAGCTAGTGATGCAAGAACTCATAGCCTCTGACGACAGTGAGCCACAGATGCCAGCCAAAACATCAGCAGCCATAGTCTCCCTTTCATCTTCAACGACACCATCTGACCCTCGAGCCTTCCGGTTGCTCAACTTTGGAGTTTTATTGGCGGCTTGATCAGCTTGAGCTGCAATAACAGAAGCTGCACCCAAGACATGAAGAGATGCAGAGTTCATCTCCCGACCCCATTTTTTCCCGGATGTCAGCATGTACGTATCAGAGGACAATGGCTTTGATTGCTTTTTCGCATCTGGCTTCTTAGTCTTCAAAAAACTCTCGGACTTGTGATTCTTGTAATAAAATTGAACACAATCAGCTATGGTCTTGTGATCAAGAAAAGAAGCAATTTTTCTAAAATCTTTCCCGAAAGTGGACAGCTTTTCCATGAATATTTCTTTCTCCTCAATGGTCCAGGGATTCGTCAATGCTCTCTCCTTCTCAACCGCACATGGATCTTCGACTAATCCGTTACTAGACACAAACCTTGATGACATCTTTTCCTTGTCATCTAAAATCATAGATGGCATTTTCAGACCACTTCTGTAGATTTTCACCTCGGAATCTGACAGCAGTTTTGTAGTAAGATTAAGGATCTCGGTGGTCGGAACCAAGCTTGAACTTCCAGCTGCAAAAGTCGATCCAGAACATTCAAACATAAGCAAGCAAATTAATTTACTACTCTAAATTATTCTCAGCCATCGACAAAAACAACACTAATAGTAGACTGATTTACTGACTATTAACACAGAAAACCCTTGTACATAGATATCAGAACAGCCCACTAATATTACAGGGGCAAGATTTAGTGTTTTTCCATCACCCAAAACAGGTTTGTAAGAGCATATTGAAATGATAGACATGAAAACAAAGGTCATCATTGACGCCTTTCTATTGATAAGTTAAGCACATACTCTCCAACACATAAACATTAAGATCTTCAATATTGTCATGTCAATTAACCACACTACTTACATGTAGTATACTACATGCAAGTAACCATACTTTGTCCAAAACTTGGCCTCAAACATCGAACAAGAATGACAAATCATCTTCACCGGGACAAACAAAAGGGAAAAAAGACCTACATATGCCAGATTTCAATACCAGCAGCAGCCCTAGGACCTTGACTCATACTACGAACGTCATGTGTCTGAAACTCTGAATTTGTGAAGTGAGCTGCCTGAGTCTCCAAAACTCGTACTATTAAATAACATGATGATATCAACACCAAGAGAGTGTAAGCTCTGACGGTCAACTGATGCAGCCTTACCCCCGCCCAGACAATACTCCAACGTCAGAGTGCATCTCAAATGGACAGGTAATGTCTAGTACAGACTAAGTTGAGGAAATATTAGTAAAAGCATCGGTTGTCAAAGCTGAAATGCAGGCGCTTTTTTAAAGGGCACACTTTGCGGGATGCGACATAGCGGCAACCTAAAACTATGTTCCACATCCAGCTGTCAAGTAGTGTGCCTTTTCAACTGGTACAAAGTTGTTAAGATGACAAACTTTTGGGAAAGTCTCATAATGAACTCTTCCGTAGTCCATTTTCAAATGAGAAAAGCAAGAAATATAACTTTTTTCAAATACTACGAAAGAATAATATAATCACAAGAACAAGAGGAGATGCACTCCCGAATAACACACCACAGTTTTAGTTAGCTTGACCTCATGCAACTGCTCAGACCCATAAATCACATTGGATAAAATGTTCGCCAGATCCAATGACCTAGGGTTTTGGAAACAGCCTCTATCTGCTAACACAAGGTAAGGCTGCCTATATTTTACCCTCCCTTGCAGCGCAATTTGCAGGAGCCATTGAGACACTGGGGTAACATTGTTGTTGTATCCACTATCCAGTGACCAAGGGTGGCACAACCATCTTCCACTTAAATATAAATATCGACAAGTCCCCGCGTAGATAGCGCGCCACCAACTTCAATTAAAAAGATCAATATGCAGTGTTTATCTATGCCATAAATTTATAATCCTGGATGGTATCCTAAACATCACCTGAAGACTTCCTGAACATTTCACCTGTTCACTTTTTCCTTCAAAATTTAACTAGCTCTTACTAGTACAAACCTAACATTCACTGAGGTCAATTTTACAGGCATATCAAAGCAGTCTTTTATCATTTAAAAATCTTTTACCTGGTGAAGAAAAACGTGACCGAATGGACGACCGATGCTTTTGGCTACCAATTTGCATTGTGCGTGAAGTCATATCAAGTTTCTTTAGTGGTTTTGTTCGGTGGCCCATCAAAGAAAGTAACCGCAGGTCCTCTTTCCAGAGGTGATGAAAAGCTCTATACTTCAATGATATCACTCTCTCCTTGAATTTCAGACGCCGCTTCCGCCTGGAAAATTTCTCCTTGATTGTGGTATCAGAAGGAAAGCAAGAATGTCCAAGTGCCTCCGAACCATTGACATTATTATCACAAGGAAGCAACTTCATAAAAGCCTCAGATGCTTTAGCAGCAGTGTCTTTGTTAGAACTTAATATGACATCACATATATGGTCCTCTCCCTTATTGCACGCACCTGGATGCTGAACTACAGCTGCCATACTATCATCTGTAATAGCCTTAGCATCATCACATTTAGAGGATGTCTCCTCGGCAATCTCCTCATTATCACTAGTGAACAAATTGTCAGGCGTAGTTATAGGGCATTCGACAAGATCATTGTCTGCAGAACAAGACTTTTTCAACTCACAAGAGGGAACTGGATTTTGAGAAGACTGGGATTCAACAAACTTTGAAGTGGCAGTACCAAGACTATCCATCTCCTCGTCCTTGTTTTCGGTGTGAGCTCCTCTGGCATAATGGCTAGAAAGTATATTTTCCACAATCATGCCTTCAGATAAGACTACTTCCAAAGGAGGCGGTCTAGTAAAGCCATCTAGACCATCAGAATGGCCTTCTTTCTCGTCTATAAGCAGCCAATTTGATAAACCAGGACATGAAGCACCATGACCAGAATCGGATTTCAATGACTTCAATTCAATTTCGAGTGAATCAATTTCAGCCTCAGTCAACTCTAATACCTTTGAAATATCACCTTTCCACAATAACAGTTTGTTGAAAGCCGAAGACCTCATGAAACCAGAATCCATAGAACATTGATCATCTACCTGTAGCAATTGAGTGAGCAAAGAACTCAAGTTGGTTATCGAGTTAAGCTCCAATTTCTCTAAACTAAACTGTTGTTCAGGCTGATTCTCAGACACAGGAATTGATGAAACGCTGAAATTGTTAGAATCGCCATCATTTGTCTTCCCATATGACTTCTCCAGCCCTGTCACAAAGTTGAAATGAGAAACTGAGAACATAATCACACGGCAAAAAAAATTATCAGCAAATGAAAACCAGCATCATATGACAACTGACCCCTTCTGTAGACAATTGTACAAGTGAACATAAATTTCATATGCAATCAAGGCCCAGCTGAAACTTCAGATAACCAACACTTCATTGGTAACTTGGTAAGTTTAGAAGCCAAAAATAATAATAACGGCTACATGACAAAACGACCCCTGATAAAAGAAACAAAAAAAAAAAAAAAAAAAAACTAAAGCAGGACTGACAACTCACAACAAAGATCATTACAATATTGTGTTCTCTAATATAGATGCAACATTATATCAACCATGTTCAAACTATTCTAACAAGGCGGCCAAATCAGAAACATCAGGACAGTACACTTTATGTGCTGCACAAATGGACACAAGAACATGGGTATCAGGGCAAGTTGCTAAAAATTAAAACAAGGCGGCCAAATCAGAAACATCAGGACAGTAGACGAAATAAAAGTAAATTTGTATACTGCACAAATGGACGCATGGACATGGGTAATACACTAATACACGTTTTTGGATACAACAACATCAGAGCCTTAATCCCAAAATAATTTGGGGTCGACGGACATGAATCATCTGTTAGAACCGTCCATGGGTGATAGCACACCTCAAATTGCGAAAATATAGAAAAAGAAAAGTGGAAAACAAATGGGGCATGAAGCATAATACAAAAGACAAGGTAAACTTATAGGTTTTAAAAGCAAAACCCGGATTTTTTTTATAAATAAACTTACAATTTAAATCGAGAAAGATTAAAACGATTTTTGAAAATCAATCGAAGTAAAACTTAATGGTCTAGAATACCTTAAAAGTAAACTAAGTATTATTATATAAAAAAATTATTTGGTAAAAATACGAAACGAACAAATGAAGTTTGAAAAATTAAATAAAAACTAAATATTTCAAATAATAGCAGATACTAAAAATCCACATGAATCATTTCCCTCCATTGTTCCCTCTTCGTCACCATTCCCTCTTCAAGCCCAAGAAATCTCATATCGTGCTCTATCACTCTCAACCATGTCCGTTTTGGTCTCCCTCTATCCCTAGCAACCTTTTATGTTCCCCAAAACTCAAGGCTCATATCTGGTGTGTCCATAGGTCTCCTTCTCACATGCCCACTTAGTCGGTTTTCCATCATCTTGTCCTCTATTGGTGCCACTTTCACCTTTTCCCTAATCGCTTATTTCTTAATCGATCTTTCCCTGTATAGCCGCACATCCACCTCAACATGCGCATCTCCGCTACACTCATCTTTTGAATGTGACAATGTTTCATCGCATAAAATCCTGTAGCTCTTTTCCATTTCCATTTCACCCATCCCTCTTTAATACTGTGGGTCACATCTCCATCTAACTCCCCATCTTTTTGAACAATAGATCCTAAATATCTAGAGAAATCTGACCCCTCAACAACATTTCCATCGAAAATAATACTCCCCACCTCTCTCGATCTCAACCCCGCCGCGTTACTCAACTACTCGGTCTTACTCCTAGTTAGCCTAAACCCACAAGTCTCCAAAGTATGCCTCCACAATTCCAACTTCTTTCGTCCCATCAATCAACACAATATCATGCGCAAACATCATACACCAAGGGATGTCGTCCTGAATAGCCCTTGTCAAATCATCGATAACTATAGCAAAGAGGTACAGGTTTCTGGATAAGTTGCTGAAAGCTAAAAAAGACAAGACTCCAAGCACAAACCAATTATGCTTTCATCATCAATAGTGTTGTGACACACTGTGATCTATGTATGCAGGTATATAAAAAATTGGCATCATAAACAGGAAAACATGATCTTCATTGTTGCTCTTGCGAAGGAGAAAAGGGCTCCTGCTATTTCGAAAGGTTTAGACAAAAAATAATTTCAAAGAATGGTGATCCAAGTTACGTTGATATGTAAGGCCAATAGAAGAGAAATGCATGAAGCAGATCTGCAAGGACAACTAAACATAATTCACTCGAGAATAGACTGCAATCATCACATATAAAAAAACAAAGTACAGTTACATAGATAGATTCAGTAATCTACAATAGTTACATGGGCACAAACACAAAATGTCAAGAGCATATTATTCTAAAAGGTTTAAGCTTGCAAGTCTTTGGCAGATTGGTGCTCCAAGATAATTTTAATATGGAAGGACAGAAGAAAGACATGTATGAGACAGCAGTGCAAGGATAAGGGGTTTTAACGTCTTTTAGAGTGTAAGTGTAGATTTTTTTTTTTTGTTGGTATAAACCATCCAGTTTAATCTGGAATCGAGCCGGGTAGGACTGCCCCCCCGAGACCTCTGGTTAAGAGGGAACAACCCCTTACCAATTGATCCAACTCATCCAAGTGCTCATGGGCTGTATTAGTGTAGATATTAAACAAGTAAAACATAAACTACTATGGTGATAAATCCCCTTGTCTACATAAGAAGATGGAAGTCATGTAACACATATAGTAGCACACTATAGTAACAAAATTCATCAGAACAGAATACAAACACAATTCAACAGATAAAAAAATGACAAATTGATAGGAATCTCACAGAAAAGGCCTATGCAAGTATGCAACAAAGGAAGTCATTCTACAATTAATGTGAGCAAAGTAGCCAAGAAAAAAGATGTGCGGGATTGCATATACAGAAAAATGAACAGTAGAACCATTACCTGGTGATGAACTACATGCAAAGGACGACGGTGTGGCAGGAGATGAACAATCAGAGAAACCTGTAATCTTAGGACTCTTTAGAACCAGTGTAGAGTTGACAGAATGTGTGGGTTCTGCATTACCAGTTGAGGCTGTATTTTCGACTTTTGTTATATTTTCTTCAGGGCCTTCAACTTTCTTTTTTTCATACTTTGCTAACCCCTCACCCCAGCCCAGCCGTGGCTTCTTTCGACAGGATGCATCTTCAGGCAGATTAGCAGAGGGAGAACATCCAGCAACATCTCCAGGAGGTGACTGAACAGGGGTAACATTCTTTGAGGCCAAATCACCCATAGCATCACTAGACTCTCCTGCAGTACTCTTCGAACTACTTGAATGGCTAAAACCAGAACCCCTGGATGTCAGGCTTCCTGAGCGGGACCATTTCAGAGGTTTCCAATCTAGACTTCCCGACATGTTCTCCTTCCCTATTTTCTCGTTCACACCTGACCCATTGGCATCACTTGTTCCATCAGCCTGATCATTGGAGTCCAACTGAGCACTAGGTTCAGTATTAGGATGAGAAGGGCGAGCAGGTGACTCACCAACTGGCTTCTGACTGTTCGTACTATGTGGCCTTCCAGGTGTATTTACTGGACCACTGTACTGATGATTCTTCTCCCACGAATGGCCTCGCCAATCTTTTTGACCAAAACCATTACGATTATCCCTATAAAATCTACCATATCTACCATCTCCTCGAGGCCCAGACAGCCTCATACTATCATCATCCATAAAACGATCACCAGAACGAGGTGTTGAATACCCATGCGGAGAATCTTCTTGATATAAATGCCATCCACCCTGCTTACTATGACCTATGGAAGTAACAGATTTTTTTTTAAAAAAAAAAGAGAGATTGAATATGGGTTGTGCAGTAGCAAAATATAAATGAAACCCCAAACACTACTAATTGAAAAAAAAAAATATAAACGAGATATTCACTCCTTCACCCCCATCCCGCATCAACTCAATCCACAAAGTAGCTGAAACAAGTGAAACACAAGCTCGGCTGACTACGAAATATATGTTAACATCTAGTACCCAAAGAGCAACAATCAGCACACTAGACTATTGTTACATGAACAATAAAACACCAAACTGCAAGCCTCAATTCCAGGCTCAAAAACTCCCTAAAAAACACAACCTACACAACGGAATCCTCAAGCAAATCAGTAAAAAGGAGGAGAAAGTAATCCCCCAAAGACTGTAGAGCTAAGAAAATGAGCAAAAGATTAATAACCCTTCTTTCTACAATCAAATTAATTCCGGACATTTTACAAGGTGAAGAATCCCATTTAGCACACTAAAAAGCACAAAATAGACAAACCCCATGAAAGTAGAACACCCATCCATCAACAATCAACTACACAATCTTCAACCCAACATCAAACCTAAAATTACATACCTATGTTAGTTGACCAAGAGCTTATCCATCCCTCTACCAACCAAAAAAAAAAAAAAAACCTAAAACCAACACTTAACCAGCCTCCCAAATCAACAACAAAAAAAAATAATATAACTTTGCATACAAAAGACCCTGGATTCACCCAATCCTAAAAAATAATTGAATCGAAAGACGAGTTTTATACATAAATAAATAAGACAAAAGGGGAGAAATATACCTGGGGGACGGCGAAACTCTGACGAAGGGAACCCCCAACGAGGCGAAAAGTCGGAGGAATTACGAGATCCAGCAGCGAAAGGCGAAGACGGAGAATCCCTCCACCTCCCACTACCACCGCCACCACCACCACCAATGTTATTATAATGGTGGTGGTGGCTATGGTGGTCGTAGTTGTGTTTGTACCCATGTTTTCGATCCCATGGCGGCAATGGCTCTGGAGGCATCAAATTAATCCCAGTTTTACTACTATTATTATTATTATCACCACTATTTCCACCTATTAAATCTTCTCTTGACCTTCTCTTTACATAGGGCATACACACAAATCTCAATTAATAACCCTAAAAAAGGTGAAACCTTCTGATAAATTGATCAAAACCCAGAAAAACTAGGAGGTTTAAGACGAATTGAAGCTCGACCCAGATGAAAAAACCCTAAATAAACATGGACCCAGATAATTAATTAGCAGATCTTGAGAGTTTTGGGGAAGTGTGTGGGGGAATTTTGTTCTAATTTTTTAAAATTATTAATTAAATAAAAGGGTAATGGGGAGGGTGTTTGTGCATATGTGAAGGTGACATTAGAAGAGGGAAAAGGGGGGAGAGAGAGAGAGAGAGAGAGAGAGAGAGAGAGAGAGGGGATGAATATGATGATGATGATGATGATGATGATAAGAGGAGAGAGTGCTTGAGGTGAGAGAAATGGTATCAATCAAATTTCCAAGTAAAATATAAAATATAAAATATAAAATATAAAATATTGTGTTGCGTCATTTTTTGAGTGTGATCTCAATCCACTTCTTTCACTCCTCTTCATTCTCCTCTTTCACGTCCGCCCTCTTTTATAACCTTCTTTTGCCTTTTTCTTTTTCTTTTTCTTTTTCTACCTTGATTTTTTCCCTATTTTCTGTTATTTCTTTCCTAACAGCATTCAAACTATATGTGCAATGTGTTAGTCTGTAGACTTATCAAACGGATTGGGTGCTGAGTCGGGTTAGGATACGAGTTGAGGTACAAACGGGTCGGGTCGCGGATTGGGTTAGGGTAAGAATATGGGTTGAGAAATAATTTCTAACGCCTTTTTTTTTTACGGTTTTTGTAATAATTTTTTTTTTAAAATGTAAAACATATTTAAAATTAATAGTTTAATCCTATTCAATGTTTAGATTGATTAAATTGACATAATTTTGAAATAAAGTCTTTTAATAATTATTTTATTATTAAATATTATAAACGTTATATAAAGCATGGCTAAGTTGGTAGCATATTACGATCGTCGGATTTACCTTTAGACAGATTTTGAAGTTTCTTGTTATGATTATTCATCATATCAACATGTTTTTCTTCATGAACAATATCATAAGACTTAACCTTTTCTTCTTTAATCGGATCAGCTTGGAGATCTAAGTTGCAAACCACCAACTCTTCTTAATCATCATCACTTAATAATTGTTCAACAATATATGTGATAAACTCGTCTTCCTCCTTTGCTTCATTATTTTGAATCAGACAATCTTCTGGGAAGTTTTGTAGAACAAAGTAAGGCTTCTCTACCTACTATTCTGCCTCTTCTTAGCGAACAACTGTAATACCCGTCATATTCTAAGGGTTATAAGACCCTTTGTTCGTCTAAGTAGTGAGTCGTCTGAGTAGAGAGTTGAATGGATGATCGCTTGTATTAGGGTCAACTTTAAACTGTAATATCTAGTGTTCTAGAGCTCCAATGACAGTGATTCATGTTGGAGGTAAAAACTTATTGTCTTAGCTTTCTAACGCATGGTCACGAGCTACATTCCGCTAAGCAACGAAGGAATGGCGGTCGTTCAAAATTCAGTGCGCGAAGCTGAACTTGAGCAGGGTCAGGTTGCTCGATCGACCATCTGTCTATTTACGCGCGTGATTTGTTTATTTCGTAACATGGATTTAAGACTTTACTATTATTTTATTATTTCCTAAACCGACTGTAGGCTTCCTAAAGACTACAAAAATCCTTCATATTCCATAATTAAACTCTTTTTGTTATTTTACAAACTTTCACACATAAAATCAATTTAGAGAAGAGAGGAAGAGGGTTAGTGCAGTTGAATTGGAGATTTGCAATTGCACAAACCAAGATCACATCTTTATAATTTGTAAATGTTCTAATTCATATTTTAATCAGTAAATTACTTCATACCTCTGTAATTATCCACATAATATGTATTAGACTAAACCCTAGACTTGGATTTGGAGAATATCGATAGTATTGACTTATTGTAAGAATTAGATGTTGAATGAATATTATTGTATGATTGTTTCACTACTACAAAAGAAGGCAATAGCAACATCTTAAAAATGTTGCATTAGGGCTTAATAGTGTTGCTATATGGTTTATGCAACACTTTAGGGTGTGTTGCTTAAAGTCCTGTTGCAATAGCTTAATGCAACACTTTAAGCAACACTTTTTATTCAAATGCAACACTTTTTAAAAGTGTTGCAAACAAAAAGTGTTGCATATTCTAGTTAGATGCAACACTTGTAATTGGCTAATGCAACACATTGAAGCGAATATGCAACACTTTGAGGGGAATAAGCAACACTTTATCTTTTTTTTTCGCAACACTTGTAATTGGCTAAAGCAACATTTTTACGAACTAGTTGTTCCACCGCGCCCGCGCCCTGTCAGGCGCGGTGCCCCAAATTGGCGAAATTTATTCTGTAAATGAGTTATAACACTAATAAGTGTACAGAAAGGTGTATAGTAGGCACTATTCTATAACCAATTGCATTGAACAGTTTAAAATGTTGCATTTTACACACAGAAGTAGATACATTAATAATTTGCTTAGTAAGCAAATAGTGACATTCATTACATTTCATGAGCAAAATGATGTATATATATTACACAAAAGTCTATATTCAAAAGCAAAAGTGCATTGCATCTAAAATCATTGGAAATGAATCAAGTGAAATCCATTGTCGTTGATCTTCAGGGGTGATTGTGCCATTTGAATCCTCTGATGATGCACCGTCGTCGGTGTATTCAGCATCATAAGCATAGCAAAACTCATGACCACACCTGACTACTACCTGAGGGAATTTTTTAAAATTATGGTTAAATTTGGGATCTTATAGCATGTTAAATATAATCAAACGTCATATAAGATATCAAGAAAATTGAAAATGGAAAGGATTTGTTTTTTTTTTTTTGGTGTAAGAGGCACATAGGCAGTTTGTTGCTTGATGGTTTCAAAACCACGTCATGCTTACCAGCTATAACATGTCCATACCAATGGACATGGACATGGTTTATTAATTCACGTGCATGTGCATAGTTGATCTATACGTACAACATGGAAAACAAACATCCAACCAATTCACCTAAATGTCTCATCACTCACCAGTACATTTCGGTAAAGGGTGAAAATTGAAAATGAGTTGGATATACTATTCAGCCACAAACAGTAGTTCCATATGAGATGACAATAGTCGAACATAACTAACTCTCAGCACTCGGGAAAACTTGAGCTTTTTGATGTCAAGTTATCAGGTGGTGTTGTAGAATACTAAAGCTGATAAGATAGCTTTAGTTATAAGCCATGATAAACATACCAGTAGGATGGCCTGAAGATTATAGGACACCATGTTCGAGTTCCATTGCAAGCGCGCAATGAGATAGTTGAGTTGAGAAGCTGTTTACAAGGACATAAAACAAACAAGAAAACCATGTTTTAAAACTTTCCTGATATACTTCTTAGAAGAAACTGAATGAAAGATAACAACAGATATAACTTGCTTTATAATGCTGCTCCTGTATGTTTAAGTCAGCCACTAACTCATGCAATGGTACTACACATTTGTACCGGCCTGCAATAGTTCAATGCTATGCACTGCATAAAGGAGTCAAGCTGAAATCACTAATAAAAGCTAGCATATCAGAATAACAGCATCTGTATGACTTTAATGTTCTTTGAGGAAGTCTGTATGTTTTTCAAGGATGTGAATGTCTCGTCTCCATGGTTCCAAGGACCATGTTCGGAAATTTAAAATTAGGCTGTCCAAATGGATTTAAAATAATAGTAAAGGAAAAGAACCAACTCCCACAAACTATCAAGAAATCAAGAGTTAGAAGCTAAAATACACAATCCCACAAACTAAACATACAAATATATTAGAGTGTATCACTTGATCTAAATAGAAAAATTCAAGGGCATGTTGGCCCTGTTCAACAAATTGAAGGCATAAAAAATTTGAATGAGAAATTATGATTGAAGTCAATGTTAGATCTATCCTGGATCTAGATACACCTAATAGACAATAATAAAGATGGAGCAAATGTAAAAATCTTACCAATCAACTCTAAGATGAAAAAACCAGAAGCGTGACCAGATCTGCCAAATCTAAGACCTATATAAAGGAATGGACAAACAAAATATCATATATGTGAACACCACAATACTTTTAAAAGCTCATATAGCAATAAACAACAGCAAAATATAGCAGTATCTCTCGTCTTAGTATTGTTGTCTGCTCTTCCTCTTACATCTCTTCATCCAAATGTGAAAAAAAAAAGTTGAAAGACAAATCCCATATTCCCTATATACTAATAGATTAGCTAAAAATTTCCCGTTTAAGTTTTGCGCCTAACACAAATTATACCATCTATATTTATTCATATTCTTTACCATATATAAGAATTCTCAAAAGTTTTCCCTCCAAACACCATTTACATAAATAAGGAAATAGTTCCCTATAAATATTGCGCATATTGCGCGGGATCTATACTAGTGCCAATATACTGTTAAACAAGTGCAGCCTTACATCAAAGAAATGGGCAAATGCAAATGTTAAAAAAAAAGTACAGATCAACAAGAACAACCTCTGGAACTTCTGTTTTATTTCTCTATAATGATGATTTTTTTTAGCAATTTGCGTGCTTCTTTTGTTAATTTCTGCTTCAGCTCTAACCGCATAAGCACCTACAAATAATAAATATATTCTATACTGAAATGATCGAAATCGATAGGTAAGGCAACGGATTACAAAGTCGCTGATCAAACTTAAGAAAGTCCAGACTTTGATTAGTTCTCTACTTCTCTCGTGTGAACTAATGTCAGACGGTGGTGGTCTACTTGGGGACGTGAATCTCGGAGGAGCAAAAATATGAGATTTTGACACTCAATTCAAGCGCAAGAGCAATTGGTAGTTTGTTATATATATCACAGGCTAATAAGAAAATGCAAGTCTATTGTTTAATTAAAGCCACAATTTTTAATGCCTGATAACGTGAATAAGTGCACCAACATGAATGTTATTGATTTGGGATTTAGTTGACAAACTAGCTCGTGTTTCTAAGATTTGTTTAACTACATTTGGAGAGTATGAGTAACACTCGAGTAACCAGGACAACATTCTTCCTATTTGTACAAG
>JAOWBH010180775.1:0-10065 GCA_028566215.1 Silene coronaria
ATTTTGGGTAATTAATTACAAACCCAACCCATTTCGTTAATAAATTTGTCAAAAACACCCATTTTGGAAAAAAGTTCCTAAACAAGGGTATGCAATGGAAACATTATGGAAAAAAAGTTTATAATAAGGTAAAACGCGTCCATGAATGAACAACTACGTAAAAAATATTAATAATTATTTTACTCAAGTTATTTAATGAACAATACATATGAGTCACATAAGTAAATAATTTGTTTATTTGAAGATGGGAATAAAAGAGTTTGGAGAACATGGTGGGCATTTTAACTTTAAAAATAAAATTATGAACTTTCAATCATAGGCTGATACATCAACTTTGTGGTTGTTCGTTTAATAAGGAATATATAAACCATTTTTTAAAAATTACACCCTTATATAATTTTTATTTTAAACTTACGCGTATAACATTTTTTTTCCGTAGAATAGTAATGATATCAAACTAATAAGGCCTTTGATTTGTTTTTGAAAATAGTAATAGAATATCACTCGGGTACCTATATCAGACTTTTTTTTTTTGTAATGTAATATTAAAGATAATTACGTTACCACGACTTAATTAACACGAAAAATGAAAAATGGCAAAAACAGGAAAATTACCAAAGTCTAATTCAAATTAATTAAAAACAACGCAGTCTTGCAATAAGTAAAATCAAAACATCAATTGTCCAACCAAGAAAACAAAACGATATCACAGTGTGGTATATATAATCACGCTGAATTACTTAAAAAATGGAGTTATCTGGCCTCGACGCTCGTAGGAATCAGAGGTGATCACCGGCTCTTAAGTCCTTCAAAGTGTGGTATGCTTCCCACATTTTTCCAGAAAATGAGTAATTATCAAAGGGTGGTTCCTTCGAACAGCAGTCATCACTGGTGGTTCTGCTGCATCGACAATCTTCATGCGAATGCATGTATCTATGGTAACCGTTAGGTAAGCAATCGTCTCATGTAGATTGTATTCCGAGGAGTCCCTTATCACAATGTGTTTGAGTCAGTTACAAAGAGAATGTCCAGGATTCGCCAAAGCCAAATGATGCCAAATGATTGGCTAGAAGCTTCTCTTTTGTACGCTCGAATTAGGCTGGCATATCTTTACCTAAATTCTCATTTGTGACGGGTTAAAATATGTCACTAGTTTGTGGCGGGTCAAATAGATACTAATTTTTTATATTTTTAAAATTTATATGTTTTATATATACAAACTAGCCATAAGTCGCAAGTGTACGAGCGAACGTTATTAGTGGGTCAATCTTATAATTTGTTGTGTTTTCTGATAATTGAACTTTTGTTAACACCCATTAGTTGCTCGACAAAATGCCACGCTTAAAATACTGATTCGATCTAAAAACGGGTTTAAAGGCTGTTATGAACAATGTATATACATATGAAATCTTATCAATCTTATCAAAGACGGAGAGCAGCCTTGTTTGATTTTAGTTGCCCTCTATTAATTGTAGTTTTAATTGTTGCAGGTTGTTATTTTGATTTTATTCCAAGGGTTTTAACTTGGATTTATGATTTATGAGGATTGCAGTTAGGGTTCAGGGCTATGAAATTCACACAACGGCTCTGTCTTGTTCAACCTACCCTTTTATTTGTGGCAAAGTCATGGAATTAATTGATGTTCAAGAGTTCCAAGAGCTTGCTGTAAGCTGAGTAAAGTCACTTTCTTGTACAACTCTCTCTCAATTCTTTGGTTTGCTACTTTAATCATTCTCTTTATTGCTTCAATTTAGTTAAAAATTGCTAATAAAATCATATTTCACTTGTGTTTCATTGTTTTTAGTGATTATGTCCTCCAATATCAGTTAAACTAGAAGAAATTCTGTTATATTCACTGGAAAAGTTAGGGTTTTTGTTGTAAAATTGAAATTTGTTATCAGCTTTTGGGTATTGAGAAGACTATTACTCCCTCCCTCCCAATCATTTGTTTGTTTATGTGTTTAGTCTGTGTAAACAAACAATTGAGACAGAGGGGGAGTATAGGCTTCTGGGTATTGAGATAACTAAACTATTACTCCATCTTTCATAATCATTTGTTTACGTTTTTAGTCCTTGTAAATAAATAATTGAGACGGAGGGTGTATAAGCTTTTGGTTATTGAGATAAGTTGACTAATATTAATTTTGAGAAAGTCTGAGTTTATTGGTTCATAATATGTTGAAAGTTTGATCATAACTGAATAAGTCAGCTTTGCTTAATTACCTAAGGTCACTAGGATGCGGGTTTCTCCTTATTTGATTTTTTTCGGTGAAGATTTACTGTAGTATGTCTTATAAAAGTATTTTATGTAAACTATGTCTCATATGGGCCAATAAGGTCTCGAGAAAACACATGTTTTCAGCAAAAGAAGTTTATATTGCTAAATGATGTTAATCCAAAATTGTTTAGTTTAAGGACACCATTTTATACCGAGATAGGGGACAACAAGTCTAGCAATGTACTTTAACTTATAGGTCTGTAATTTAATTTATAGGTCCACCAGTGTGCCAAGAATTTAAAATGAGTATAATGCATGGGTTTTGTTATGTAATCCTTTTTTATCAACGTCATAAATGGATGTTTGGTTATTGCAGGAAACAAACAAGAATTTGGATGAAATAATTGTTGTTGCCACGGAACTGCAGGTATACCTTATTTATCGTAGTCTACTGCTCATTATAGTGGGTGTAGTAATAGCCTAATAAACAAAAAGGCAAAAATCATAGCAGTAAAAAAATGTGATGAAAATAAGGTTCAGATTAGGTTCTGTAGCTTATTAGAACTTTCGAGGCACCAAGAGAAACATAAGGTTCCTTTAGAGTTCCATGCATATAGTTTATTTCCTCACCAACCAATATACAGATAAAGAATATCTGTCATTACACCCCCCTCTCAATCATTTGTTTATGTTTTTAGTCCGTTTAAATAAATGATTTAGACGGAGGGTGTATAAGCTTTTTGGTATTGAGATAAGTTGACTATTGTTAAATTTGAGAAACTTTGATGTTTATTGGTTCATAATATGTTGAAAGTTTGATCATAAATGAATAAATAAGCTTAATTGCTTACCTAAGGTTACTATGATGTGGGTTTCTCCTCATTTGAATGTTCTCGGTTATGATTTACTGTAGTATGTCTTGTAAAAGTGTAGTATGTCTTGTAAAAGTATTTTATGCAAACTATGTTTCAAAGATCATCATCATTTAGCTTAGGATAGTCCATGGGGTGTGAATTTCACTTATATTTCGAGATAATGATGTAACTCATGGAGATAATTTGAGTTTTGGAATGTTGGGTTTAGGGTACATGTACATAAGTTGTTCTTATAAGTTATAATTGATCTATCTTCGAGTTTTTAACTTTTGAAATTTTGTTACTTTTTTGCAGCTTCTTTAAGATCAGTGGAATTCTGCTAATGTAACAACCCTATGTGTGATAACACAAGTTGTAATTTTGTTGGTGGTTCAAAATAGATGAGGATATGGGTATGTGGAGGGTTGACGCTATGCCTCACCTGAAATTTGTAGCAGTTACTACTGCCTGGATAAATGGTGGAGGTAAGCTTATTGTTTTGCTACTTGTCCCCTCTTTCGCTGATTCGCATGTTCATATTTGACTTTAGAAGTGCGAATTCTAATTCATGAAAAGTTTTGTGTGTTCAAAGAGACAGGACAATTTGGTTCCTTGTTCTTATCTACTTCTTCATATCTGGTGTCCCTTGTGCGTATGTATTAAGGTATCGCCCACTTTACCATGCTTTTAGGTATTGTACTGTGAACTGAAATTATTGGGTGCTTAGTATGAAAAGGTTATATATTTCATTACAACTTACCCACACATATTTCATTCTCAGATCATTGAAGCTCTTAGAGCAATTGTTGAGTGAGATGAGTCAGCCCAGTTTCTAGCACGCAAAGAGACCGCATTTCAACCTCGACCTAGAGATGGCAGTTCGGGCCGTGCCATGGTGGGCGGCACGAGTCCGGCACGGCCCCATGGCAGTACGACACGGCCCGAAAATTAGAGATGGCACGACACGGCACGGATGGGCTTGGCGCGGGCTCCGGTGCGGTTTTGGGTAAAAGTCAGTGCCTAGGCACGGCACGGCCCAAACATGGGCACGTAAATAGCCGTTTATGGCTGTTGAGTGTTGATGAGTTACATCTTACATAGAAGCAGGAAGAATAGAAGATTGACAATAATAAAGTAAACTAGCAGTTGTAAATTATTCCCATTTTTTATTTTTAATAATTTACAAATTCTATAAATACCCCTTTAATTCAATCCATTTCTTCACATTAAAAATACAAGTAATTAAATAAATTAATATTTAATAAAATATATATTTAAATAAATACTAAAAATATTAAAAAATACCAATTATAAAACAATTTAAATAAAAAAAATACAAATTCATGGGCCGGCCCATCTAGGCACGAAGTGGCCCATGGGCCAGGCACGACCCGAGCACGAATTTTTCGGTACGAAAAATGAAATATAAAAGTAAATATATATGGAGATATAAGCCTTTTGACTTCTAAGGTTTACACAGTTGTGGCACTTGGCAACTTTTACTCCACTTAGAGTCAGCTCCCTCCTTTCTTTTACAGTATTATATAGTAGTAGTAATATTGTTGAAGGAGCAGTCCTTAAGAGTCCTGAGTAACACCACAAACAGTAGTAAAATGGAAGTAATGCACGTCGACCGATTAGCTTTTCTGCCACAGCCGATTGTTTACTCTTTTTGTTAAAATTGATTTTAAACAAAAAACGGTAAACAAATGCCTGAGACATATCAAAACGAGCATAATATTCAAATAATACAAGACATAAACAAGCATACCGGGGTCCTCACGGAGACTCCAATGGACTGAACAAGATTTCCACTAGCTCCAAAAAAAGCCAACAATAGGACCAGATGTTGTGGAGATATTAGGAGCGCTAAAGGACTTAATGTTCTTGCAATCCTGCATCCGACCATATGGCCCATATCATTGAGGAGGAGACAAATTGGTATGAATATAGATCTGTGCCACATTCGTTTTATTTTCGTCTCTAAGGAAGTCACCGTACGAACCACTTATTTGTGTTATTTGTTCCGTATCTGCAAATTTATCTGTATACATATATATGCAATTATGCATTCGCACATGATTATAAATAATGGAAAATTAGACAATTTTAAATACATGAAATGAAAAGATTACGTACCGTGGCACTTTCATGGCCATGACCACCATACCACAGAGATTTGGACTTGCCAGATTTATCTACGATTTCGAAGCCAATGCCATCAACAACGGATCCAGTCGAAAGGGTAATGCTTTTGATTCTATCAGTTTGTTCAAGGACGAAGTTGAAGGTTAGGGGTACTTGACGACCATATGGCCCGTATTGTTTGATATGCACTTCCTGAAAGATATGATACATAATTACATGTATGAGAGAAAAAATATGAACGTAAAAGATTTAGCGTAGAATTTTGTAGGATTTCATATTAGTAATTCACATATATGATTCTATGAATTATAAATTGTGCAGGGGCGTCTACGGCCATGCATGTTTAATTATGAGCAGGTAACCGGGCCTCCGGGTTTGGTGTTCAATTTTATAAGCTTTATTGATAAAATTCTATTCAAATCGGAATTATAGTAAAATGTTCTCCTAATTACAAAAAATCAGCATAATAATTAAGTATACAACGAAACTACTAAGCAAGTTAAGTATACCTTGAGAGATGCCATTTTCTTGGAGTTAACGGAATTTACATAGCTTGACTTGCTTTGCAGTTTGTTTGATGAATGTGCAGCAACGATAATATTGGAGTATTTATACTAAGAAATTATAACTACATGCTTATTTTCACACGTGATCGAGAACATATATATCCTGCATGTCCTCCGTCCATTTGTCATTATCTCTTTATTCTATATTCTCTTGGGGAGAATATATATTTTCTTTAGAATATATAATACTCTACGTATCTTCTTTTTCCATTTTTTTTGTGACGGGTATCCGCAACCGTTATACTTTTAATGTGCACTAGGTTAACCTTGGACATATGTAATAACCAGCGAACCACGTATAATAGGTAAACCACTCCATGTTCGAAGTCTAGAAGGTGCTGACTTTAGCTATAAATACTATACACTTAGAAACTTTGGAGATTTCACTCAAATTCTAACCATTAGACTTCACCCATGCGGACCTCTTTCCAATTTTGATCCACGATCTCATCTAAAAAACCCTTAAAATATGGAGCGTAATCGCTTAAGAAGTTTCAAGCTTAGATGTTCAAATTGTGTTGTTTGCGGAGGCGGAGGAGGAGGAGTAGAATATGGTCCATCTTTTTAGAAATGCACGGGTTTACCGTTTATTTTTGTATCATAAATGCGCGTATCAGCAAATCTTATGGTTATTGATCAGTTAACCTTAGGGTGTATTTGGATTGAGAGATTTGGAAGGAAAAAGAAAGGGAGGGAGAGTAGAGGATTCAAAATCCCTTATTTGGATAGCAAATAAGGGTGGAGGGAATCAAAATCTCTTTGCCTCCTCTAAGGCAAATCAAAATCTCTGCACAATAGACAAGATTTGGAAGGAATTGTATCCAAACACCCACATCACATTTGCCCTCCGTATATACAGAAACAAATAAGCTAACAACTAGAAATAAATTATACAAGGAAGCAATCAACCAATAATAGGCTTGACTGATTGTGAGGCAACGACTAGCTAATACATATAAACTATAAACTGTTAACCCATAAACATACATAACTCATTAACCAAAGTGATGAGTGATACGTCTTATTCCTTGTTAAGGTTACGTCGATTCTTCTTCCAACTAAATACGTGAGTTATTTACATGAAATTTGTGTCCAAAATGGGAAATCATCCTTTGGGCCCCTAAGTTTACCCAGTTCTGGTCCAAAACCACAAACTGCTTTAAATTTTAATCGCACAAAAAAATTAAATAAATAAAATAAAGTCATCAGTTTCTCTCTCTAAAAAAAACATTAGTTTTTCCTGCATCTCCATAAATCGTAAACAACAAATTTCTTTCATCTTTTTAATCTTACGAATTTTACCCGCCAATTATCAGGTTTTTAATTTCACTCCCCTAATCTTTTTAAAAATTTTAAACTTTCCCTCCATCTTTTTTGTATTTCCTCTCTCTAGACTCTAGGGTTTCGAGTTTCCCCCTTTCTTCCTTCTCTCTCATTGACTGTTCTTCAATGTAATCATGTCTTGTTAATTATAATTGTGATAATTGTAATTGTAGTCTTGCAGGTTGTTTTTGATCGCTGGCGATTCAATTCGACGATATCATGACGATTTCGCCGCAATCTGATTGCGGCGAAGACGGAAAACGGAAGATGGAGGTCGACGGCAACGGCGGTGGCGGAGGTGGTGACATTGATGGTGAGGTGAAGAAGAGGAGGAAGGACGAGATGAACGGTGGAGATGCGGAGATAGTGTTAGTTTTGTCAGCGATGGGGAAGATGAGAGGTGGTAGAGATCCTACGGTTGTTGACTGTTGAGACGGAGATGATGGCGGAAGCGAGGAAGAAAGTTGTGGCGTTGTGTGAGGAGTTTTGGCCGAAGGATATTGTTCCTAGGGTAGGGAGGTTTTTTGTGGTGTTATTGAGGATTTAGGGCTCAGTAGGTTGAAGGATCAGCGGTTAGGGTTTCGTCCTCGTAAATTGTCGATTTCTGATAAGATTAGTCTTACTAAACGCAGGGTGAGAGTCTTTTGGTATTGCTTTTGTTGAATGTTTTTTGGCTGCCGAATTTTAGGGATATATATTGTGTTGATGATGTTATGTGTGATCTTGTTTCTCACATTTGCTGATTTTCAGTTGTTTGTTTGTTGCTCAATGTGAGTCTAATGTCTCTATTGTCATGTGTTTTACATCTTGTGGCTTGTCTTCGCACTCAGCTGAACTTCGTTCTTTGGCTTCGACCCTCGCATGCTATAACGTTCGCTTGTAGACTTGCGAGGTATAGATATTAAATCTACATCAATGATACATATAAATAATTAAATATAGTTACTATTTGTCACATACGTGTAATAATTGATTAAACCAATACTCTATATAATGTTGCGTTAATGAATATGTTAGACAAAAAATTGATTATTTTTACTGATATCATTATCAAACTAAATATTTATAAAAAGAACAATAAATATATTTTTATAATCAAGATTAAAGACAATAAACATCTGTAGAAATGCATTAATTTAGTCCGTTTCTGACTCTAATCCGATCTGAAACCCGTATAAATCCTTCTTGTATAAACCAGTATTTTACAAATCCAAAAATGACCTGTCACATATTTTACCCAAACCGTTACCCGCTCTCCTGACCCATTTAACAGATTTACCTTCATGCATATTGTATATGGTAAATCCTTTACAACTTTGGTCAACAAATTTGGCCCGTATAACAACTACTAAAACCCTACCTTCACTCATATGAACACAATCATCCACCCTCTCAATGAAACTTTCTTTAATTAGCTTACTGTCTCTCAATCCCTCTATCAATGTTTCTCGGCCAAAACGTCATACACTCATACATATCTCACCATTGTAAAAAAAGGGTTGATTGCAGATATCTGATTTTTAGATATGATTATCTAAACTTCAATTGATGTTACTTTTTTTTATTCCATTAGGAAGCTTAATTTGCATATGCAAAGTACACAAATTTTATGTGCAAATTTTCGACTAACTCTTTTTTTCTCAGTTCTATTTTTTTCTACGAACTTAAGCTTTTTCCCTCTTTTTTTTTTATTGTAAATAGTTTATTTTCATCTTTCATAATTCTTTTCTTGAATTTTTTTTACAATTTTAAAGCTTTTTTTTATTACTCTTAAACTTCGAAGTTTGTAGATCAAACAACTTTTTTATTAAAAACCGTTTCAAGATTATTATTTTCTGTATATTTTTCGTTTTTATGTTATTGTCGTTGTTTTAAATCAATATGTTTATATTTATATTAGAAGTTATTTTAAATATTTGATATACAACTATTAATCAATTATTTATCTTAGTAATTATTTTAAATATTTAATTTATATTAGAAGTTATTTCATTCATCACATCAATTCTGTATTTTTATTATAAATTTGTTGTGATATTGACGAATCGAAGATTTTCTCTAAAGTGATCACTTATATTTGATATTCGTACTAAACTTCAAAACAAATGTAAAATGTAAACTATCCTATTTTTTATTATTAATGTAATTTTTGTAGGTTGTTTTTTGCAAATCAATTAATTCATAGAGTAATAATGGCCCTTAGATTTTCCTAATTTTAAGGGGGTTCTGACAAAGCAGCAAGGGGTTCTGACAAAGCAGCAACATGATTGTTGCTTTAATAGATACGATTGCCAAACATGCCAAATCATTTGAAGATGATGGTTTTAATTTAGTAAAGGCGCATTATTACCTTAAAAAACACCTCCTCATAATATTGTCAAATGTGATTGACATGGAAAATTCGGTAATAGGGCTAAAGATCCCAAAAATTTGCAAAGGAAATCGAAAACTAAACGATTTGAGTGTCCACTTGCGATTAAGGTATTGTAGAGAAATATAGCTGTAGTAATTCTGAATTTTGGGTTTAGACAATCACAAATTTGGAGTTTATCTTGCAAGTCATAGGCGTAGAGCCAAATTTTCATAAGAGAAAAAGTCTAATTCAGAAGCATTGGGTGACTCAAGTGAAATCGGGCTACGTTAGGCATAAGTTTTAGATTAAGTATCCTGATTAATCACCACTAGTGACGATAAATAAACACTAGAAACCCGTGAAATTTACTGGCCTATTTTAAAATTTTAAATAAAATACTAAATTATAGTGAAGATAACATGATCAAAACTAATCGATGGATATTATTAATTCATTATTAAAGATTGAGACGGAAAATATTCAATTCTATATTAAGAGTTAAGCTGAGTTTTCAATTGATGTCACACTTTACATTCAACTTTTACCACAAAATAATAACAGTGTAAATTGAAGTGGAGAGAGTAAAAGTTTTATTCTATATAC
>JAOWBH010180786.1:0-10064 GCA_028566215.1 Silene coronaria
AGTCAGTATGTAGGGAAGTTCCAACTACCCATAAACGTGAGTATCCTGAGGCTTTTGCTGATGAGTCTCCAAGCTCCAAAAAATTCAGAAAATAAGTGGAAGGTTTCTCTGAGCGATGCCGAGCTAAAAAAAAGCAGGTTAAATTTTCCTAATTTTCTGAACTGAAGCTTTAATTTTCTAAACTGAAGTGTTAATTTTAATTGCATCTTGATTTCTGAATTTCGAGATGACTGAATTTGGTGTCTGAATTTGCTTTATTTCTAAAATTTGCTTTAATTGTAACTGCACGGATTAGGAATGACATGTTGGTGTCTGAATTTGCTTTAATTGTAAAATTGATACTGTAAAATTGATGTCTTTGATGTTGGTGTCTGAATCTACGGTTGATTTCCTGCTGTTATGCTTGTCTTAATTACTGCACGGATTAGGAATGCCATGTTTTCCTGCTGATTAGGAATGGTATGTGTATTCGTGTTTACAAGTTGATACGGTAAAATTGATATTGACTGTAATTTGTACAGTATTGACTTTAAAAGTGATGTTAAAATATGCTGATATTGACTGTTTTTGATACTGTAAAATTGATATTAACTGTAATTCATCTGTTGTTGCTTTCATGTTGTTTTTGAGTGTAACCCAATGATGATGTCTTTAAGGGTATTTGCTGTTGTTAATACTGTCATAACCCATATTGAAATGTTGGTTTGATGGAACCAAAACTTAGATTGGTTAAGGAGGCATGATTTGAAACCATTTCACGCTACCCCAATCTAAGTTATGGATGCTTCAATCCATGCATAGATGTTTTGTTAATGCTACCCCAAACATATATTGGATTAGGAGGCATTGACTGCGCATTTGTAAGCTCAATGATGAGGGGTTTCTCCCTAAGAGCTTTAGTGTTGCTGCCAACAATGATGAATTGGTCTATGAGTATGCTTTTTTTCAACCACCAAGTAGACAATTGAGCATTAATTGACAAAGTCAAAACATTACATGTCCTTAAATAAAACATTGATGCATTTGATACACATGATTACATTTCCACTTCATTAAGCAAAATAAAACTGTAACATTTCATTACATGAAGATATGTTTAGGTAGTAAACATGCATAACAATTGTAGATTGATATGAAGATGTTTCCTACTTAAACATCCACCAAAAAAGTTGTTGCCTTTCCATGCCCCTCTGATCTAATATTTTAGCTTGCATACACATCCCATGGAATATCCAATCCACCATCACCTGTAACTATCACTTCACCTGCATACGTACGTTCACTTGTAACAACCACTTCATCTGCATTTGTTACTTCAGTAGCATATTGGCCTGCATTTGGCACTTCATCTGTAAAAAATTGATCTGCATTTGGCACTTCCTCTGCATTAGGTACTTCAGTTGTAGCATATTGTTCACTTGTAACCTCTGCTTGGATTGGAAGTAAATGTTGAATTGCCTCTCTTAGATCAGTGAGTGCACTACTGCCCTCTCCCTTTTCAGCTAAATAATCCAAACAATCTCTAACTAAAACAGCATCAACACTTAGATTTGTTGGGAGGTTACCATTTCTAAGTAATGACTCCTTGCCCATATGAGGAATTTTGAAGTCATTATGTCCTCTACACTTCATAATTTCCACCATGACTGATTGTAATGTTAGATAATTGAAGTTCAACTTCATATGTTCATGATCTCTATAAGCCGTAAGCACATTACCTACTAGTTCATCAACTGTTGAGGCTACTTCATCATTTTGAAGTGTTCGTATAGACCTAAAAAACCCTAAATCATTAATGTTTAAATCTGGACTATTAGGTGGTTGAAAAACAATGTGAATGTTAAAACCATATGAGCTAGCAGCAGCCCTTAAATCTGGATCAAGGTCAGAAATATGAGGTCTTGCATTATCTTGTTAGATGAATATGTTCTTACTTGCATTTGCCGGCCACTTTGCCTTGATAGCTGGAATAATTTGGTTGATAATGCAATCTTTTGTTACTTGTTTCGTAACCGAATCAACTGCCTTTGTGACAATTGTGTCTGCCTCTCTGTGTCTACTGCTTCTTGCTGCTGGAACATGTTCAACGAAAGGGAAAAATCCTATTTTCCCATAAAAACATCTCACCCCCTTCCCCGTACACAGGCCTAGCCACGACACACATAAACATAACCTTCGTTATGTACCTTTTCGATTGACATGAACGATATGGTAAGTCTTCACCCGGGACAACATAGTAAGTATCCGTTGTCGTTGTGAGAAAAAACCACTTTTCGTCAATATGAATTTGACCCGACATGTCTTTGAACTTGATTTCATCAAGTAAAGCATCCACATAAATTGAGGAAAGTGAAAACAAAAGCCTTTTTATTTTGTGGAATTCCGTTAAGGAAGGGTGTATTGGATTACTATGCTTTTTTAGTTCACCTTTCTCAACCCAACGTTGGACCGTTCCATATCCGACAACAAGTTTTTTTGATATTTTGCGCATTGAGGAGCGGTTCTTGAAAGGCAAGCTCTTTATTTGCTCTATGTCAATAGGCACTTTGGGTGCATTTGCGTTGCCCATACGAAGAGATGGTAAGTGGATTGGTAACTCCACATTGATCTTCTCCTTCACTCTACACCACCATAACCATACCGTCTTTCGAGTTACGGACCATTTCGTAGCCGCCTCGGCTATTTTACCCTTCATAGGGACGCCTTTTATCGAGTTTGCCAACAAAAAGTGAACAAGGGAATCTTTTTCGTCATTTGTTAAATTTGTTTTACCCATTTTTGAATTGTTTATAACGTATTTGCAATTTTTTTCAGCTGAAGTGGTGAAGTTGGATTATATTTTCTAAAAATAGGATTAAGTAATTCATGTAATGGGGCAATTATGTAAGGGTGTAATTCTTGTAATGGTGTAATGATGTAAAGGTGTGATATAATATGGTGATGTAATCTTCACTTCCTTTTTTATTAGGCGCCAAATACAAACTTTTGGCCAAAATATTTTCCCACGCTATTTTGGTGGGTGTGTAAACTGATGTTGTGTTTGGGGTGGGCCACACAGTTTAAGATTCTCATTAACATCCACTTAATTTTAATTGTAATTTTCATTACTTTATGCATTCATGATCTCTTTCCATCTTTGCCCCTACTTTTTACCCTTTTTCTTAAATACTCCAATTTTTACCATGTTACCTTTCGTCTGGACCGGAGGGAGTATATTTTTGTAAATATATAGTTAATGGCTTGGCTCGAACTTCCAAAACTTCATATACAAAAAGACAGAGGAAGTACATCTCATTTATCTTAAAATGTCATATTTGCATTGCATAAGTGGTTTGAGGATCTGATTTTAGCTTTGTACATCCTTGACTCCTTGTTGGTATGGATGCATTTTGTAAGTGTTAATCCTTAGTTCATTTAAGATTCTTCTTTTACAAGTGTTTTTAGACTACAATCTAAGTGTACGTGGATTTCACTTTGGTGTGAGGGGTATATTAAGTGAGTCGCTCATTCGATCTATGACTAAAACACGCCACCTTAATGGATTAAGGTAGAAGGTAGAAGGTAGATTTTTGATGTGGAAGAGCGTAGGCTGATGTTTAGGTACTTAAATGTGATTACTCTTGGGGAGTGGCTACCTATTTGATTGTTGGATCATTGTAAAACTTTCTATAACTCAAATATTAGGCATCTAAAATTCTAACTGTTGTCCGTAAGTTTAGTCAACACCCACACCAGTTTTAAACTAGCCAATTTGTTAGTAATTGTTGGATGTGAAGGAAGGGTGTTTATTGTGTGTTTTTTAGTATTGATATTGTTGGATGTGACTGAATAGTATGTGTATTCATTATATGATAATAAATATTATTGTTTTGAAATTTCAGAAAAAAAATGGAAGAGAATGTTCATGACTTGATGTCATAGACTGAAGCAAACCACAAAGTTTGAGAAGAAAGATTTGTGGAATTGCTGAAATTATATAAATTTGGAGTGTAATCTTTTTTTATTTGGTTAACGACAAATTGTACAAGAATGGTTGATCAAATGCTTTGTTAATTTCAACGTGTTGGTTTGCATCTATTTGTCTAAGTATTTTGTGTTCATATCATTAAGATTGTTCCCGTTTGAAAACACACAAAAATATCTAAAGCCACGACAATCCCTGTGGGTAGCGTTGGAAAATTTATATTTCCACGCTATATCCTTAATTAAAGAAGGTCTTAGCCACGAGAAAATGGATATTTTGCCACGGGAACGATACATTTTTCTTAAACTTTTAGCCATGGGAATTTTCTCTTATTGCCACGATAGTTACTTGTGCCTATTAAGATTTTCGGCCACGGGAATAATTTTTAGCCACGTATAAATCCGTGGCAAAAAAATTAGATCTTGGCCACGTTATAGTTTTTCCCGAGGCTATTTGATAACCACGACCACTTGCGCCACGACAAATTTTCCATGGCAAACTCATTTAGCCACGGTAATTTGGCACTTGCGTCACGAATTTTAACGTGGCGCAAGTGCTCAATTGTTGTAGTGTATACTTGGTAGTTTTTCTTTTTGCTTAATAGGCCTTTTTATGTACTTTTAGCCCTTTCGTCACAGCGCTAACTGAACCCGTCGGCGTAAGTTTTGGCTTATTTAAACATTAGGAAGCTGAGCTTTTGTGTGATGGCCTCACATGTAAGCTTAACCCAAGTGCTTGAATATTTGTACTTCCAACCACACATCGTGTTAATGGGTTGGTATAACATGTTTGACAATCTGATAAATTTTCTAGATGGCTATTTCCATTTTCTTAGTCAAATTCATGTTTTTTTACTTATTTTTGTTTCCATGTCGCAGTGTATATCAAGTTGCTAAGTGCAATGACACTAAAGTTAATGTGTGGATAATCGGTAAGGAAAAGGCTATCCTGACTTGCTAGGAAGCATGTATTCCATTAAACCTTACTTTAGCGCCTTTTTTTCCCTGTTAGTGGAAAATTCAGTATGTTTAAACCAGCTCATATAAGAACAGTTCTCAGTTCTTATCTACAATACATGTTGATGAGAATTGGAAAGAAGGTTTTGTTGGACTTTCTAATTTCTGTGCATCCCATACTTACATTTGGGGACGGAGGGTGCTGGAGGAGGGGAAAAGGAGGAGGAGAGGAAGATGGAGGGATATGATAATCGGACTGTAGTTCGGGGTATAGATCATGAGGTTGCTGCTAATGTTCGACTACATGAGTTGTGTCGAGGTAAAGCAAGCTAGAGTCGTGATGACTGAAATCGTCCTATAATGATGTCATGTGCATTTGTTATGAAGTCCTTACGACAAAAATAGACTAGCAGACAATTGCTCTCTGTGTACATAACCCTTTTAAGTGCAACGACTTATTGTGTACTTGCGAGTTTTATAATCACCAGTACTGATCTTGGTTTAATTGGAATGTAGTTGGTTCATTCTGTGTACCTGATTATGATTGATGGGTGTGCATTTCATTGTTATCGTTTTGGTAATCTTTCTTTGCATATATATTGTAGCATTTGTGTTCATACTTCATTGTGGTAATTCTTGTACGCATCAAGAAAATGATTGATTGCTTACTAAATGTGACAGTGAGGAGTGCAAGAGCAGGGTGCCAGTTTGGTTGATGTTCTTAACATTTGATTATCGCTGACTCTAGGTACCATTGTTGTCGAGAAATAGGCTGAGGTCAAGAAGAAGCCACTGATGCAAGGAAGAAGTTTTTTCATCTGCTGCATCATATGAAGATGCTACCAAAACAAAGTCTAAGAAGAGAAAGTTGATAAAAGTGAAGGATCCTAACACGCTTCTTTAACGGCTTACTTCCTTTTCTTGTAATTATCGACGACAGTTTCAATTCAGTACTATCTCTCTATCTATGTGCCTAAGACATGTTTTTTTATCGGTTTGTAATTGGTAACTGTAAGGAGAATTTCAGGATAACGTACAAGGAAGCGCATCCTTATTCCAAGGGTATTAAGGATCTTGTTAAGGATGTTGAAACTCAGTGGATAGTCATGAATGATGAGGTTTCTTCTCATCCCAAGCTATGCGCCCTTTGCAATTTTTGTAACTATTAATTTAATTGATTTCCGATGCTGGCTTTAATTATTGCGAATTATTGTGCATGAAAAGAAGCCTTATAAGGACAGAGCAGCACAACTGATGGTGGAGCATGAGAAAGCCATGGAGGAGTATGATGCTTAGGAAGAAGAAGAGGTATGTAGATAGTTTTGGCTTGCCTATGAATATGATACAGCTTTTTTTTCCTGACCTAAACCCTGTGTATTCAGTGTCTCACCCAAATTTTTATTCTTTGTTGTTCATTGATTAGGAAATTGCTGATGTGGAAGCTGAAGAATTGTGCGATGAAGATGCATGTCTTTTGACATGGAACACGAAAAATGTTGAATTCCAAGCATTTTTGGATTATCAGTAGTTGTAAATTTTGGCTCTTAACTCTGGATAGCAGAATTAGGCAGTAGTTATAGTTGTTTACTCGACACTCAGCTTATGAAACTCTTTGGAAGCATATTATCATTATAAAGTACTTGCTTGGCCAAATGTTCTACATTAGCTTTTTTTCGTTTGGAAGTCGTATTATGGTATATTGGTACAGATTCTGGATTTAATGGATAGATGATAAGTTTTTTTGTTGGAATAACTTTTATCTTACATTCTAGAACTGATGTGCCACTTTTGATGGCTGTTTGCACTTTGAATGGTGCTTTGTACTTGTATTGCTTTGCTTAACATGCTGTTAAGAAAAAAAACTCTTGTTAGAATCGTCCCGTAGTCTAGGGGTTGTAGTGTTGTATTTGCCTTCAACATTTGTTTCTGAACAAGTATAATCCGGCGGTTGATATTTTGCCTTTTGATTGCAAAGCTATCAATGATTTTAAAGTGCTCGAGTGCAACTGAAGAGAGCCTCATGCGTTATTGCACTGGTCAGTTATGGTTATGGACATGAGTCGAATTCGAAATCATGTTCAACACATTCAAGGGAACATTCTTGGTTTCAATCACAAGTGTATGGGACATTGGCACATAGGCTTGACAATTTAAGATCAGACCACTTCTCAGTTTAAGAGTAGATCAGACCACTTCTCAGTTTAAGAGTAGTTCCTAATTTCTACCGTCGAAATGTGTAGCACATAAGCCATACACTCATACATGGACGTTCTACAATAGTTTCTTACATTTGATCGGATAAAGATTTTGTTTTTGTCAACGAATCAGCAATGAAGTAGGTCAGCGAGACAACTTTGGGATAAACGATGGTAGATATGACGGTTGGATTAACATGGGTAATGCTAATAAAATGAATAAAGGATCCAAGATTCCCAAAAATTTTCAATGTTTGCTTACTTGCCTTCTTATGATTCCGAGCGGAGCGAGAGGTATTGATGTTGGCTTACTTTTTTTACGATGTTTATTATCAGTAGATTATCCCGCCTTCAGTCCTCCATCCTGTTATATTGATTTTTGACGCAAACTATGATTTAGTGGCAACATCATTTCGCTTTCTATTTTCGGCAATTGTTCTCTTATTTCTCTTATTAGTTGGCAATTAGTCATCGTGTTTCAAGAAATATTGCCAATTGCATAACATGCTTGTTTCGCTATATGCAGGATCATTTACATTTCTCTTAATATAATTCTAATTTACGTATGCTTAACATTTTACCCAAACAAGTGCTTTAAGTATTTTACATAAATGACTTTCTTACGCGCCTTTTTTTGTACACGTCTGTCTTGCGTGTAGTATAGTACAAAGTAACTACTATGGTCTATACACGTTTCTAGCTAGGTGAAAAGCATTTTCGGTTAATGGATGCCCCGTAATGAGGTCAGTTGAATGATTAGCAAAATTAGGACGCCGCGTAATATGTTGTACCATTTCCATTTCTTTGAATATAATTCTGATTATTTAGCCGTAACATTTTACCTCAGATGTGCTTTAAGTATTTTACATACATGTCTTTGTCTTGCATGTAGTGCATCACACAGTAAATACTATGGTCTATACCCGCTTGTAGCCAGGTGAAAGGTAGATTCCGTGTCTATTTCGATGCCCCTAACGAGGTCGGTTGAGCGATTAATCAAATTGGGGTGCTGCGCCCGGTAGGGCGCTGCACGACAACTAGTGTAGTAAAAAGATTAGTTTTCTTTTATAATTGCAATTATTTAACTATTTATTTTGATAGTAAAAGAAAAAATAGAAGAACCACAATTTTCTTCTAAATGCGAAAAGTGCAAAAAATTAATAGTCATATTCATAACTAAGTTTTTTTTACCATAGTATATACTTTATAAAGGACACGACTAAATAATACATAAAGACCTTCTAAATATCCGAAATGGCTCGATCTAGGGGCCCGTTATAAAGTTTTGCACAGGGCCCCAGAAATCTCATAGATGGCCCTGCTCATAAAATCCGTTCCAAAAATATTGAACGAGGAACCACTCGCTAAGACTATGGTGGGGGCATAATCGGCATATCGATTTAATTATCTCTGAAGCCTCATAAAGTGATTCTTCATCCCGTTGCTTGAATCAGGTAATTTGGGCTCAAGGTTATAAGTTTAGGATGGTTTTATCCCAAAAATCAATGGGTAATGAATATAGTAGAATTTGTGCAAATCTCTATAGATGATCATTCTCTAATCCGTTTCAACGCGGTGAATTTTTGCATGTGACATCTTCTGATCTTCACCCTTGCTACAGTCAACTCATTATCACTTTATCAGTCTCAAACTCTCAATTTCTTATTTAATTGCAAGATGCCATTATCACCATAAAGTCCATAGTCAACGTATATAATGACTAATATATATATATATATATATATATATATATATATATTAAGAAGCGTGATCATCGGAGTTCCCATGTTGTATCACGACTACCAACTTGCACAAACTCAGTAGTCTTCATTTAACAACTCTTGACAGATTACCAAGATCAACCAAATATATCACTAAATAAAGACTAACTTAGTAAAAGACTTTAGCCTAAACAATATTCCCGCCGTTTCGATAAATTATTATCAATTCATTATTCAACATAATACAAAGATCGAAACGAAACATAGATCAATAAAAAACTTTATGTCCACTTATTCCTAACACAGTTATTTAGTGGTTGCCAAAAATATAAGTAGATAACAAATTAAATACATCCAAAATGTAAATAAATAAAAGTTCCTTGGGAAGGAGTATATACTACAGTATATACTTTGTTGTATGTTGTCCATGGAGTTTATTAAGTGACCTTTTAAATTAGCCACGTTCTTTTTTCTTTGGTGTATACCATTTGGTATTATAGACGTATAGTTCAGACATAAATTTAAAATGGGTGAAATTACTAAGACGGTAAATCTTCCCCTCATAAATTTTAACAGTATTTACAAAGCTTAACTCAATTTGTGCAAAATAGAACTATTCAATCTACTTTCTAAGGAAACTAAAGCTATTAGTACACAACGGAATATTTTTGAGGCTAATGTCAAGTATCATCAATTAAGTATCAATATATTTAAATTAAATGCAATCATCTATTTAGTTTAGAAGAAAAAAAATATGGAAAGTAGTAATCGAAATCTATTACCTTGTCAAATCGTGAGATCAATCCCTTTAAGTGTCACTTGGAATAATTAGTCCCATAACTTAGATAAAAAGTGAAAATTATCCCTAACTACTCAAAATCACATGAGAAATTGAATATCTCATATATAAAACTGCAAATAATTAACTAAGACATAATTAAATTTAGGGGGAGAATACATATAATAAAATTAGAATATTTTCTTTAAGAAAAAAAATCGTAATTTTAAAAAATAATAATAAATATTTGGAAAATAAAAAAGAATTTTTCAAAACGTGTGAAAAAAATAAATTTTTTTTTGCATGCTATATATATATTGCATATTGTCAATTTATTTTATTTTTAAAAGCAGAGCAAAATATTTAAAAAAAAAAAAAAAAGACTTTTGGCAGGCAAAGTTAAGTATATTATTAAGTCTTTAATCATTTAAATTTTGTCGGTTTTTTTTC
>JAOWBH010180796.1:0-10064 GCA_028566215.1 Silene coronaria
TAGTTTTTAGAATCTTACGATTCTACGATCCGATTTTACCGATTCGATCCTACCCTCCCCATCAATTCAAAGTAGAATCCCGATCCTGACAACATTGGTCGCGATGATTACCTCAATTGCAGCATTGATTTATCTTTCCCTATGTTCTCTTGCTCACTTTTATAAAGTGTGAGAGTTTAATTTACATATTTATGCCTTGATGATAAGTTCATTTAAGGATTCCATTTGGCATATATCAGAAGTGATAACTGCAGTGTATAGTTTTTTTCGGAAATTCTACGATGTATTGATCTTTTTTAAACTCTATGGTGTACCTGTACATGAGTCTATACCATCGATTATCTCCGTTAACTTAGTTCATTAGTTGATCCATTAATTCACTCGTTAACCACTTTAATTGCCCGTTAAACCCCCTCAATTACCTTTATTCCAGCCTATTGCCAACTAAACCACCAAATAATCTATGAGCCTAACTAATTATCCATGAAACCTTCAGTATCATTTCATGTTTCGTGGAGGAGGTTTTAATTATACATTGTGCTAATTAAAGGTGATTGTGTGATGTTTTCATAGAGGATGATTTGATTTTGACGGGTATAGAATCAAGTTGAAAGAGGTTTGTTGGGAGAGTGAGGGTGTTGACGAAGAGTTGAAGGAGGTTATAGAGTTCAAGAGTACACCGCATAATATAAAATAAGGCAGGTGTACGACTTAGAATTTATATTTGTTTCTACTTATATGTGGATGAGTGAAAACTCATTACATGGAGTTGGTATATGTCTCTACTCATTCATGGATCTGTTAAAGGACTCTTAGTTGCACACTTGTACCACCTGAAGACGCATTTGAAAACCAAAGCTCGAGCCTAATGATATGAAGACGAAGTCTTTTGTCTGTTATACATATAATGATATTTGTAGTTTTTTTTAGGCAGCGTTTGGTGTGTGTTGTCTTATTGCTTTCTTCCAAGCGGTTATTTTTTCTTTGCAATTAGAATTTTATAAAGGCTGTGTGTGTGTGCGCGCGCGCTCGAAAGTATTAAACAACCTCATCCTTATCTACAATTTTGTCGGTATCTGCCTTTTTATTACATCTAAAATGGCTGGAGTTGTTTGGAGGAGAATCTAATTAAGTTGCATAGCCTTTTTGGTAAATGTGGGAGCTGGAGAGTATTAATGATCTTGTCAGTTGAGATGCCTTGCGCTTGTCATCTTTTTCAGGTCTAGGATGGAGCTATCCTTGCGATCTATGGGGTGTTGGATGTATACTTGTCGAACTTTGCTCAGTGAGTTGACATTCCTTTGCTTAGTTTGCTATGTCAAACTGCTACCACTGTCGACTGCATTGGTGGAGGAGATGTGACCCTCATAAGCTTTTTTCCAGGGTAGAGCGCTGTTCCAAACTCACGAAAACCTGGAGCACTTAGCAATGATGGAGAAAGTATTGGGACCTTTTCCACGGCGTATGATACAGAAAGCCACGTAAGTATCAACTACGTTACTCGAACACAGGTACATATGCCATTATCAGACTCACAGTCACATGACTCAACTTCTTCGACACGAGAACTTTGTCCTAATATGGGATTAGTGGAACACAGGTTTGAGGGCACATTTGTAAGACAAAAAACAGCACAAAACTAATAAATTTGAAACATTTATAGTTTCTAAAGTGAAATAGAAAAATGTTGGTAAATAAGGCCAAAAATCATGTTGTTTCTTAAGATGCAGCACAAAACTGAGTCATAATCACTCCATTTGTATTTGGTGGCTTTGTCCATTACAGAAGAGGTGCGGAGAAATATTTTAGACGAGGCTCTCGACTGAACTGGCCTGAAGGAGCAGAATCAAGGGAGAGCTGCAGAGCTGTGCAGAAGCTTGAGCATATCAAGGTTTGATCACTTTTGTAACTCTTTTTCTTGTGTGTACGGCTGCCAAAATAGCAGAGTTTTGAAGCTACTGGGTTTGAAATCTGGTCACAAGTTAGTTTAAAAAAAAGCCGCACTTGAGCCCAAGGTTTGGATAACGCACAGCGAAAAACCACTTGGTGCGCCTTGTAGTGTCAAAACTGTTTTTCTCTTGTTTGAGTTGGATGAATATTCAAGATTTAGTTCATCTCAAACTATAACTATAATCGATTGCCTTCTAATATGTCATTTGTAGGATTTGATATCTCGGCATGTAGACAGATCAAAATCTTCTCTGATCAACCTGCTGTGCAAGTTGTTAAGGTTTGATCCCACAGAGCGTCCTTCTGCTAAAGAGGCCCTGAATCATCCCTTCTTTAAAGAAAACACCAGTAGGAGCTGAAAAACTTGAGCGTAAAGAATTCACGACTTGAGATATGAAACCGTTTTCCCCACAATTAAGTTTGGGGCCACTACGGTCAGTCATCAGTGAGATATGAGACATTAGTCGACACTTGGAAGCAGTTAAACGTGAGTGTTCGGTGTGGTTAGGAGCTTAGGGACGAAAAGTGCAACATCTAGTTTGTTCATAGAATGCTAGAAATCGAACATTGTGTTTTAAATTATTGCTTAATGTTTTTTAGATTTATGACCAATCTCGTAGAAACATCAATGCCGCGTTATGGAGTATTTTTTTCTAATCTTACTACCTTAAAATGTCATTCCTTTGAAACTTGGTATACCAGTACCCTTTTTCAGGGAAAAATATTTTATTACCGATTTGCCCTTATTACCCTACTCGCTTCATTTTTTTTACATTTCCTCTTAGTTGATTACTCTCATGACTAGTCAATAGCCATCCTCTTCCCTGCATTCAACTCGATACATCTCTTCCAAATTTATCATTTGAGCAAGTTCATTGAATCAATAAGACAATTGTTTATCCTATTTTGTAAAGGTGACAACTTTGCCATTTGGAAATGGGAATGATTATTTTAGATCCTCTACTAATTTATTTTTAGTCAAAAATGGTCCTTAAAAGTAATCTCATGTTGGTCATTTCGATTACTAATCTGCTACTTGACCGTGACTCTCAGCATGAGTCAATCCGATAGATAATCTATTTATGAATGATTTAGTTTAATAATGGTTGAAATAAGACCAAACTGACATTTAAATTAACCGTTTTCACTGAATTTGTATTGAATTTATGTATATTCAACCGGACGCGTAAAACACGTAGCCACTTGTCCTACTATCTTATTACGAGAGTTGCGATATATCGTCGATGTTTTGAAAAAAAATCCTCGACGTTTTTAAAAAAAAAACCAACACTACCCTTCACACTTTCTTTCTCCTACTCTATTCTCTCCCAAATCCCCCCAAACAACATACTTGAAAAAAAAATACTACATTGTTAATTGAATTAAATGGCAAACAACGAACCATCTAAATCAACAACGGCGACGAATCATCGGTAAATTAACTACTTAACTAATTAATAATCTATCGAATTTTAATTTTTTTTCGTTTGAATCGGACATTGTCTAGTATGAATCGATTATGAATGTGAACGTTGAAATTGCCTAGTATGAATCGAATTGTAATTTTTTTTTCCGTTTGAATGGGACGTTGAATATGGTTGTCCCTAATAGACCAAGACAATGAAACCCAACGTGAGTCTTGGACACTGACAATGAATTTCAAAGTTTGGGTTGTAGAGGGGTGATGATATTCAACGTCCCTAATGAACATGAATGATGAGTTTCAACGTCCATAATGGACAAGGACGATGAGATTCAACGTCTTCGCTATTCATCATCTCCTCCATACCCGACATAAGAACTCAACAGCCCCTTCCATACCCAACGTTAAAACTCATCTTCTCCCTCCCCAACGGACGAGAACATTCATCATCTCCCTCCCTAACCAACGTTTATCCCTCACCCTCTACCATGTTGAGAATCAACATCCCATCCTCTTACAACAAAGTTGAGTATCAACGTCCCAACATCAAAAAAACAACATTGCACCACCTACAACAACGAATCCAACAAAAAATACAAAATTCATACACCCACATTTCAAAAATTTACATAAATTAATCAATTTAGAAAAGAAATATAGGAAATAATCAATTTAAAAAACAAATCGATTAAAAATGAAACCAAATTGGGGGACGTGGTAGAGGACGGTGGCGACGGTCGGTGTAGTTGCTGGCTGCATTGGTGGGCGACGTGTTGGCAGTGGATGGGAGTGGTGGTGCGGTGGTGGACGACGGAAATGTGAAGAAAGATTAAGAGGGAAAACGGAATTGAGAAGAAAGACCAAGAGGGGGAGTGGTGATGCAGTGGTGGTGCGGGGTTGTGGCAGTGGCAGGGGTGGTGACAGCGATGGTGTTAGCGGTGGTTGGGGGGCTGTGATTAATTGATTATAAGTGAAAATAAAAGGGAGTGAAAGAGTAGGTGAGAGAGAGGGGAAAGGGTAGTTAGGGTCATTTTTCTGAAAAACGTCGATGATCTATTTTAAAACGTCGACCATATATTGCAACCGAGTAAATTTCATCAGTCTAAAGTTAAGGTTCGGGTCGGGTCGAATTGGGCTAAGTTTGTGTAAACATAATAACAAGAGCAGTGACACAAAGGTGGTATCTGGTATGATATCGCATCTCATCAAACCACATTAGACATAATCCTCCTGATCTCACAATCCACCACCACCGCCACCCCTATTAGCATCAGAATGTCGGCCGCAAAAACCGCCGCAACATCATTCCTACAATCCGTCAGAAAATACCTGAAAGCGCCATGGGAGATAACAGGCCCATGCGCATCTCCTGAGTACAGATCTGCCGTACCTAAAGCCACTGAATACCGACCCTTCTGTCCTGCCACAGAGCCTCAGCATGCCATTGTCCCTACCGCCAATCCCGATACCGTTTTCGATATCAAATACTTCCCACGCGACCAGCGACGCAATCGCCCTCCTATTCGCCGGACTATTCTTAAGAAAGCGGATGTTGAGAAGATGATGAAGGAGAAGAAGACGTTTGAGCTGTCTGAGTTTCCAAGGCCGTATTTGGTTACTGCTGTTGAGGAGGATTACAGTGCTATTGGTGGCGGTTACACCAACTGATTATCACAATCAGGTATTTTTATTCTTTATTTGTAATTGTAATTTAGGGTTATGCTGTTATGATTAGATTAATGGATTCTTCTTTTCGTTTGTGGGTTTGCAATCGACTATTGACTGTTTTAAAGGATGATTCATGTCAGCCGACCCCAAATTTATTCTCGGATTGAGGCTTTCATGACTCATGTTGCTGCTGCTGCAGATGTTGTTGTTGTCATCTTCATTTGCGGGTTTGATTGCTATTCTGTTTCTAGTTTAGTCTGCAACCAGAATTAGGTTAAATGATGTGATTTAAGGAGTATACCAACTTCTCATTTTTGTTTTTGTTATAGGATGAAATAAATTGAGTTTTGTTGGATTAAAACAATGTACCTTTGGGCATATATTAGAGTTTGTGTCTTTGTAAATGCAACAACTACCATCGTCCCCATGCCTCAAACGCATCTGCAAATCACGGGGTAAAAAGGGAGGCCAGGTGTACTTGCCCTTATCCGGTTATCACTGTGCCTGTGCTTATGCAGAGAGGCTCTTGGTGAATATGGTATCTTATACTGTATTGTTCTTTGCATGTATTTTATTTTTCTTGTTGTGCCTTGGGTGTGAACTTTTTGATTTTTTGAAATTTTGGATAAGCTTAATACCAGTCCTTAGGTGGTTTAGAACAAGTGACGCGCTTAAATGAGTAAATTAAGAAAATTGTCGGCTTGTTGATGTTAGTACTAGCAGATAATGTTCGAAATGAGAAAGTTGCTTCATTTTGAGACATAACGCGTCTTCTTGCCCCTTTGTTGACTTACGGTTTAATCATCAAATTGCCAGTCTCCAAACTTGGTGAAACCTCTAAACTCTCCAAAGTCATCTCTAAGCTGAATTGACGAATTTTGCTTTGATTGTGCTTTATCATCACAAGATTAATGGAGCTCAAAATAAAGGGGAAATTGAGTGAACTTATGGTGGGGAAGGTAGGATGAGGGAGTGGTGGGGGAATTATTACACTTATGCGGGTAATAAATATTATCTAGGAGGGAATCGGTAACTATTACCCCCTTAATGGAGTAGTAATTAGTCTATATTCATCTCCTTTCTCTATCCACCATGACCACCACCTCTGTTATTCTGAGGATATTTCATCCATGATCCTCTAATTACCTCAATTCCAAGGAAGTCCTAAGTAAAACTATCAAGTTTGACATAAACTTCTCTTATACTCCCCCTAGCATTTTTCAATAGTGAAAATGGGATATGGGGCGAATTAATTCCTTCACCAAGAACAAGCGAATAACTATTACTAGCTGCTTGTGACAATATCATAATTGTGATGAGCTAATTTTGGTGTTTTTACACCATGGATGCAGCACCAAAAAATGCATACATCCATATGTAGCATTTAACATTTGTATAGGTATCTTTCACACCAATGTTTTCCTTATTATCTGGAATATATTCTCATAACTTAGTCTTCTCTTTCAAATTAAATGATATCTTCCTAGAAAAATTTCATCTATGCAATCTCTACCTTCTCGTCTAAGTTAGTAGCTGTTTTATGTTAGCCTCCTGGCACCCTTGACCGTGTCACGAATGTAGTCTTGAGGAGAATTATGTCTTGTTATGTAATAGGAGGGAATGCTGGTTTGAAATTTTCCATACTAATAACATTAAATTTCATTATTGAGTGGCCCACCTATGATTCAATGACTAGCAATAAGGCATTGTCATTACCTATTAGTCATATTCATACTAGAGAAAACAGACTTCATCCATTTTCATTGGGAAGTTTGGGAACAGTTTGATAAACATTAGATATTGTCAGTGCTGAACAAATGCTACCTACCTATATAACTTTTATCTCATATATTCTCTTTCACTACTCATCGAAATCAATACAAGTGCAAGTTCATAATTGATGTCATATGGTTACCGGATTCGCTTGGGTACCGTACAATTTGTGAATTGTTAAGAGCGAATTCTATCATTTCGCTTGATAAATATACACATAACACACATTCTGTAAGAGTGAATAGTCGGTATGGTATTTTCATAGCGAATCTGGTAACCATGCGTCATAATATTACCATAGGAAACAAATTAATTACGGTAAACAGATAACTTGGAAGAGTGATGATCGTTTTCATAGATGAGTTAGGGATCTACTTATGTAAAACTATGATTTCTCATATCCTAGTGGAAGAGTTTGTCACCGTTTTCCAATATTATTGGCTAGCATTTTGATGATTTTTTGTTTTTGTTTTGTAGTGTTTGTCAAATTTTCAAAAACATTTAGTACTATAGTGTTTGTCAAATTTGACATATTTTCTATTGTGCACATCATGGGCACATGTTACTACTTAGTTAAGCACATGTTAACGACCTGTCGTGAATATTCTATAGTAATTTTTGAGATTAGATTTTCGTTGATATCAATGGTAAGTGGTTAGCATGTGACCAAATAAGTAGTAACGATGTACTCTGTGGATTGTAATACTCTGTACGTATTTGGTATCTATACAATATAAGCCCAGCAACATATCTCCATATACGGGGTTGCGCTTCCATTCATGTACAAATATTAATTGTCCTTTTGACAAAACTAGTTCTAGGCACACTGACCCCATGGGAACTCACTGGAAACGAGATTTTCACTTGCTGGCTATTATCGACCAAATTACCAAAGGCATTTGTTATTACTTTTTTGGATCCTGTACCTATCAAACCGCAGTCAAAACTGGATTTAAATTTATTTCTTTAAAAAAAATGCCCACGACTAGTTCCACGCAATTACCGATCACTTTCTCTCTCAGAAAACTTACTGAGCGCCATTCTTTTGGAATTTATATACTTTCCGAATTAAACCTTCTGACAGAGTGAAAATTAGTGGGATTTAGCTATCATTCGTTCACCCCTCACTGTTTATTTTTCTGACTGTTTTTAGAGGTTGGTAATGTTGACTTCCTTGTAGTTTAAGTTGGCTTTCACCATCCATTTAATTTACAGAATTTGGGTTTTTGGTCTGAATTTAGTCTTAAGTTCTACCACACTAACCATCGCACACATTCTAGGATAGTTGGTTTAGATTTCATCTTGGTATCAAGAGATACGTGAAATTTGTTATTATTGTATATTGTGAGAAAATAGTGGTCATGTTCTATTAATCGAAATAATTATTTTCATATGGAGCATTATTTTGAAAAGAGTTGTAACTAGTGTACTCTTCTTATATTGTAAGGAAATAGTGGTTAAAGTTTTCTTTAAAAGTCGAAGAGGCACAATAAAAATAGTCTGGGAGGAGTATTAGAGTTATTGAACTACCTACTACATATGGTCCTTTTTAGATGCTCCGACTTGCCAAGCGGTGAGTCTCTCTGAAAGCAAGAGCCAAGCTTACTGTAGGAGTAGAACTACCTCTTGAACTGGTCCTTGTGTGATGAATCACGCTAATACTACTATCAGAAGACCACTGAACTTGTCTTAGGGTATCACCCTTCCAAAACAACTAGAATCTGTTTTTTTTTATGTTTGGTTTGCTCCACCTGCCTTGATCACTCCTATACATGTGACCTACAACGCTACAAATAGGAGCCATTCTCTCTTGGACACTGCTCAGCTGATTCTCTTTATGCCGTACCTGTGCATAACTGAAGGTCCATATGATTTTGTTCATTAGAAAAAAAAAAAAAAACATGAATGTCAATTGGTGGAACTCTACTCAAGTAGTCTACAGGGAGACTGCCTCACATAATTTGAGATGCACTATACAGGCAAACTTTCTATTATGTTAGAGGGTCTCAGGATTGATAATCATGAGATGATCTCATATGAGAATTAGTGTGGAATCCGTTGGTGAACCTCTTGGATCCCACAGTCAAACTTTTGAATTTGGACTGATTCCGAACTTCATGTCTGTGATTTACAGGAATCTCAGCAGATGAGAGTAACCTTCCTGGCATTGTAAGGAGCACTTGAATTTGCTTTCAAGGATCTGCAGTAATTACTATGTATACCTGAACTTGTTTCGACATTTTATGACTGTTCCATGTTCTTGTGCTATTTTATGACGAGTTGCAGTAATAACTATTCCGTATGTAGCAAGATCTATACGGAACTTGTTTTCTACATTCTATGGCTGTTTTATAATTTGGGGTTTGGTACATGATTGATTGTGTTCAACCCTTCAAACCTCTGGCATTGCTAAGAAGCACTTGAACTAGTTTTGGGCAGTTGGTTATTTGTTCGAAAAACTGCAAACACACCTTGAATATACACAACAGGAATCCCATCGAGCTCCACTCTATAAAAAATAGGGTGCTTGTTTGAACGCAAACACACACTATCCGCCAGATTACACTAGTACGTCAAGAGCCTGTGAACCCGATAGTGTGGTAAAGGATGTTTTTGGATACTCTTGTCGATACTAGTATTAATGAATTATACTTTTCTACCAAAATTGATATTAGCAATTTAGCGGGTCATTGTTCTCTATTTAGTTATAATCCAGTACAGGAAAAAAAAAACGTTGTCTTGGCCTGTACTAGAAATGGAAACTACTGAAAACAAAGAAAAAGATGATTATTGGAGTATTTATTCAGATAGAGTACTCAATTATTCGTGTTATGACCCGAATCATATTTGATTTCAAGAAAAATAAAATAAAAAATGATGCCTAATCTAGTTTTGTTAGAAAAATATATCTACTTATCTAGTAAGATTTGGATAATATACTTCACAAATATTTCATCGTGACCATCATATTTTAATTGGTTGTAAATTTGTAATCTTATTTATGAAAGCAACAACCACAGTGCTGAGTTGTCGCACTGTGGTTGAAAGTCAATCAGTCAAAAAGCAAAAAAAAAATTCCTTAAATTAAGGAACCACTACTTATATTGGAATTAATTGCAGTGATACGTAACCAGTGTTGCATTTTAACAATCTTTACATCTTTACATAAGGACTGAAAAAATTATTAGTATCGAAATACTTCAATTATGGTCAAAATAATTTATTAAAATAAAAATTAAGCCAATTATTA
>JAOWBH010180807.1:0-10063 GCA_028566215.1 Silene coronaria
TCTGAAAACACCTTAAAGGTAGCCCCGTATAGATAGTGTCTCCAAATCTTCAAAGCAAAAACCACGGCACCCAACTCAAGGTCATGAGTCGGATAACTCACCTCATGTGACTTCAACTGTCTCGACGCATATGCTATCACCTTCCCATTCTTCATCAACACACATCCCAGTCCACACTTCGAAGCATCGGTGTATACCTCAAAGTTCTCACTCCCCTCTAGCAAAGCCAAGATTGGAGCCGATGTCAAACGCTCCTTTAGTGTAAGGAACGCTTGCTCACAGCTCTCATCCCACCGAGATCTGACATCCTTCTTCATCAATGCAGTCAACGGTCTTGCAATTCTCGAAAAATCCTTCACAAAACGACGGTAATAACCTGTTAGACCCAAGAAGCTTCGAATCTCAGCAACATTCTTCGGTGTTACCCAATCTCTCACAGCATTAATCTTACTCGGATCTACGCACACACCCTCCTTAGAGATCACATACCCCTGAAATGCCACTTTCTCGAGCCAGAACTCACATATTGAAATGTTAGCATACAACTGATTATCTCGTAAAGTCTGTAACACAATCTTCAAGTGTTCAGCGTGCTGCTCCCTATCTCTCGAATAGACCAAAATGTCATCAATGAAGACCACCATGAACTGATCTAAATACTGACTGAAGACCTGATTCATCAAATCCAAGAATACAGCTGGTGCATTAGTCAATCCGAACGACATCACCACGAACTCATAGTGTCCATACCTCGATATAAAAGCAGTCTTTGGAATGTCATCATCCTGAATACGCAATTGATGGTACCCCGATCTCAGATCGATCTTAGAAAACACTACAGTCCCCGTTAACTGATCAAACAAATCATCTATCCTCGGTAGTGGATACTTGTTCTTTACCGTTACCTGATTCAGCTCCCGGTAGTCAATGCACAACCTCAAGCTCCCGTCTTTCTTCTTCATGAATAAAACTGACGCACCCCAAGGCGATACACTAGGTCTAATGTACCCCTTCTCCAATAACTCGGTCAGCTGCTTCTTCAACTCCTCTAATTCCTTTGGTCCCATCTGGTACGGAGCCTTAAAGATAGGCCCAGTTCCCGATTTCAGCTCCACACTGAAGTTAATATCTCTCTTCGGTGGTAACCCCGGAATCTCGTCTAGAAAGACGTCAAGAAACTCATCCACTATCGGAATACTGGATGCAGAAGGTTATTCTCCCGATTATCCCGGATATGGCATAGTATCATTGGACAGCCCTTCCTTAGATATGATTTCAAGGTCACCGCAGAAATGATCTTTACACAAGGTCGTGGCACAAACCTCCGGTAAGACACTCTCACATTCCCAGGCCCCCTCAAAGACACTTTCTTTTGATGGCAATCTATACTCGCCTTTTACTTACCCAACCAATCCATGTCGGCCACTACCTCAAACCCCTTCAAAGGAAACTCGAACAAGTTAAATGGAAAGATGACCCCTCCCACAATCATAGGCACTGACCTATATAACTTAGTGCAACTAACCGACTCTCCTGACAGAATAATCACCTCATTAGATACAGACTCAAAAGCCCCCAATCCCGTTTTTGATGTGATACTCTTAGACATAAAAGAAAGTGACGCCCCCGAATCAAAACGTACAAAAGTCGGATAGTTATTAATAAGAAATGTACCCGTCACAAATTGCGCGTCATCTTCCGCAGCCTTCTTGTCCATCATAAACAGCTTACCGCTGCTCTTTTGCCCACCTTGCACCGTACTGGCCGAAGCTTTCGACTTAGCAATCGAATTGCATTATCATTAGAACGCTGATATCCGTGCTTTGTTGTTCCATGAACCCGACGGCCGGTTGTCTGCCAAACTCTGAGAGCAAAAAGATTTACCATGCGAAGGCCTCTGCACTCATGACTCTTGTGGCCCGTACCGCCACAGTTAAAGCAAGTAATATCCGATCCGCTGTTGTAACTACGGGTCCCCTTACTATACTGTGACCCGCCGCCGTAGCCCGCTCCCCCGGAGTAGCTCCTACTACGGTTGTAGTTACCATTCTTCAAATTAGAGTAACCATTACCTTCTCCCTTGGCCTTTCTTTTATCACTTCCCCGCCTTTCAGCCTCCTGGTACATCTTGTTCAACCTTTCAGAATTCCCAGCTCGCTCATAAACCTCCTCCATATTACTATTCGGACCCGCGATCAGCTTCCTCAAAATCTTAGGTGTTAAACCCTTCTCGAACCGAAGGTCCAACATCTTCTGACTCATGTGCAGCTCATCCTCAACATAAGAAGACAGTTCCTTGAACTTGACGTAATACTCAACGACGGTCATGTCCTCACTTATAACGAAGGAATCAAATTCTGCTCGCAGCTGTGCTTGAACATGCTCAGGAACGAATTTATTCCGAAACTCTTTTCGGAATTCAAACCAAGGAATTGCGTCATAACCCTCTTCCAGATAGAAGTTCTTCATCGAAGCTCGTTCACGATGCCACCAGAACCCGGCTTGGCCGGTAAGGTAGAATGCCGCTTGGGCTGTCATTTCGTCCTCCGAACACTTAAGGACTTCCATTATGTTCTCCATCTCCCGGAGCCAATTTCCCAATTGATGGGATGGTTATGTGCCAGCATACTTCGTCGGTCGGTGATGAGCAAATATATTGCTTAAAGTAGACGAAACATCTGGTTGCGGTGGTGGCGGTGATGGCGGCGGTTGAGGCTTCGTCTCCTTAGTCTTAGCCAAGTTTTTGAGAGCCTCACTAAATGTATCAATTTGCTCCAGGAGCCGCGCCACCTCATCAAAAGTCAACTCAACTGCCTTATCCAGGTTGTTTTCTATTCCAAGCCTCTATAAGATAACGAACATAAGCACATAGCCTACGGCCAAACATGTAATACGAAAAACCTGCCACGCAAACAGTCGGTCGAGTGGGTGAAACCACTCGGCCGAGTTAATGTCACTCGGTCGAGAAATACAACGTACTCGGTCCGACCAACTGAGTCCAGAATGCTCTCAAATTTTTCTATCCCAACTACTCGGTCGAGTCCCTAAATTACTCGGCCGAGTCAACTTAACTCGGTCGAGTCTCAAACATGCCCGACCGAGTGCACCAAGGTCAGAATGCTCCAAAATTCAACATCAAAAATTACTCGGTCGACTCCCATACAACTCGGTCGAGTTCACTCTACTCGGTCGAGTATCTTATCCACTCGGCCGGTTAGGGTGACTCCAAAAGGTTTCAAAAACTATCAAGGATAAGCACTCGGTCGAGTACCATGGGAACTCGGTCGAGTAAGCATCACTCGGCCGAGTCCCATGCGTCATTCGGTTGAGTTAAGCATCATGCACTCCTAATCTCCATTTCACATAATCAAGTAAACGTAAATCAGCCATTCCAACAACATCATGCCAACATTCCCTCCAACAGCCATACTCATAAGTACATCATCCAAACCATCATGTAATTCATGCAATATGCAACATCCATGCAATGCATACATAACACCTATCTATCCTACCCAATTGACCAGTTAGGAATCGAAAGGGCAATATTGCGGTCATGGGACGTCTACCAGACCCTTGCGGTAGCTCCTAACAACTCCTACCCGAGTTCATTTTTATTTGACACTCCTACGTTCATTGCGTTCATTTGTTTTAGGTTCTAAAATCGTTGCTCTGATACCACTTTGTAACACCCCACCTACTAGAGAGCCTACGATAGACCTTCTCTAGCAAATGCAGTGCCACAGCCTCGGTTTCCCGAGGTAGTAACTATCAAATCAACCATAAAGAAATAATTTATGAAATGCTAGTTTAAACGATTACAAAGAATCAATCCAAAATGTCAAATGAATGAATAATAAATAAATGTCTCCTAAACTTGGCGAAAGCTACAATTCTTGACACGCAACAATCCCAATGCACCCAAGCCAACTGAAAAGGGTTCACTTGCCAAGAACTGCTCATCATTCGTCAACACGAATGGATCACAGCGATCAAGTGTCAGTACTACAACAACAACATAATGCCATAATGTAAATGTTATCAATGTACATGCAATAACCCATCTCCTTCTACCCACACCACATCCACCCATCAGTTGGATTACACATCGCAATAGGTAATCCCGCCGCCAGTGGGGGACCGCAGCCTTACCCACCAAATCCCTGCTCGACGCACGAGCGACCTAGAATCATTAATGCGTACATGCCCCTCCGTGATGGGAGTCACGAGGGGCGAAACTCGGGGGTGAGAGCGTCCCCCAACGCCTCACAAATCACAATCACAACTATACATCATCACCATTCTCCATTACCACAAAAAGCAGTAAAATCAACAATAACAATGCAATAACAACAATAGCAAACACAACCAGGCATTATAAACTGAGTTGGGAAACCCTACCTCAAAGCAACCGCAACAATAACAACAAACACGTAAGCTAGAAATGCTCTTCTACGAAGTCGGCACCTATGGTAAACATTCAATACCATACAATCAATACAACTCCCCAAATACCCAAAACAGATTAGGGTTTAATCCAAATACCGCAATAACTGAAGAGACTTACCAAGCAAAGGCGATAGCGCGACGGAGAATCCGCAAATCGACGAAGAAATGAATCTAAAGGCTAATTAGAGTGATTAAGGGAGAATGAAGGTTTAGAAATGAGTAATCTGAATGAAATGACGGAAATGATATATATATATATATCTCCCTTAATGACCCTAATTAAAACTTCTCGATTTCCGGATTCAAAACGCGCACTCGGCCGAGTAAGCCCTACTCGGTCGAGTACCATTGTACTCGTTCGAGTTGCTCGACTCCAGAATGTAATCCAACATCCCCAACCAAAACTATTCGGTCGAGTGAGCGCCACTCGAATGAGTGCCTCTCTACTCAGCCGAGTCCCAAGTTACAGAAATACGCAGTATTACAATCTCCCCTCCTTAGGAATGAACTTCGTCATCGAAGTTCACACCCAAGGCAAAACTAGGCAGCTAACAAAACTGCAAAGACATCAACAAAACTACAAGACATGCTAACCAAACATTCTGATTCACTGCCCATACTAACTACTACCAAAAGTAGCTAAAGAAATGCCAAAATCGACTAAAAACACTACGCGGACATCTTATAACACCGTAAAGAAATAAGGTTACGTCCTTGTAACCAAAAATACCTGATCGAACATATGAGGATAGCGCTGCCTCATCGACTCTTCCGTTTCCGATGTTGCCTCCTTTACCTTATGATTTGTCCACAGAACCTTAACCAATGTCGTCTCACCGGTTCTAGTCTTGCACACTTTCCGGTCTAGAATCTCCTTTGGGACTTCAATATAAGTCAAAGCCTCATCGAGCTCAATTGTCTCAACCTCAAGCACGTGAGACAGATCACTAATATACTTCAGCTGAGACACATGGAATACATTATGTACATGATCCAGTTCCGGTGATAGTGCCAAATGGTAAGCCACTTCCCCGACTCTGTCCAAAATCTCATAAGGTCCTATGAATTTCGGACTAAGCTTCCCTGTCTTGCCAAATCTCATCACACCCCTCATTGGTGACACTTTTAAGAGAACTTTATCACCCACCTCAAACTCCACGTCACGACGATGCAAATCTGCATAACTCTTTTGTCGATCTTGTGCCGCTTTCATTTTCTGTCGAATCACCTGCATTTCCTCAATCATGTCCTGTACCATCTACGGTCCTAGAACAACAGTCTCGGAACAATCATCCCAGCAAACTGGACTACGGCACTTCCGACCGTACAAAGGCTCGAAAGGTGCCATCCAAATGCTCGTATGATAGAAATTATTGTAAGAGAACTCGATTAGATCAAGGCAATCTTCTCAAGAACCCTCAAATTCCATCACACAAGCCCTCAACATGTCCTTAAGGGTCTGGATGGTCCGCTCGATCAAACCATCGGTAGCTGGATGAAACGCAGTACTCATCTTCTAGGTAGTCCCCATTAGCTGCTGCAGTTCATGCCAAAATCGTGAAATAAATGGTACCCCATAAAGCTTCACCACGTGCTTCTTGTAAGCTAAGGCTAACTCCATTTTGCTCCAAGTATCTTTCATAGGAATAAAATGAGCAAATTTAGTTAACCGGTCAACGATCACCCATATCATGTTGTCGCCCTTCTGCGATCGCGGCAACCCCACAATGAAGTTCATCGAAATCTTCTCCCATTTCCACGTCGGTATGTCCAAGGACTGAATCATTCCCTACGGTCTCCGCTGCTCTCCCTTAACCCGCTGACATGTCAAACATCGAGCCACAAAATCAGCTACCTTTTTCTTCATCCCCGGCCACCATAAAGTCTTCTTTAAATCTCTATATAATTTATCCCCACCCGGATGTACGGAATAAGGAATATAGTGAGCCTCGGTCAAAATTACTTTCCTCAAGTCAGCATCGTCCGGAACACACCATCTGCCATCGAATCTAACACTCCCATCAGCATGAATCGAAAACCTAGAAGTAGTACCCTTCTCCACCATCTCCCTCCAGGCTCGAATCTTAGGATCATCAACTTGCTTAACTCGAATGGAATCATATAATTTCGGCTCTACTGTCAAATCACTCATCTTATCCCCCTTCCGAATAACACAAATCCTCATCTTATTCACTTCATCCCGTAACTTCATCATCGACATCGCCGTGCATAAGGAATGAATACTCTTCCGGCTAAGGGCATCAACAACCACATTAGCTTTACCCTCATGGTAGATAATCTCCGTATCATAATCACCCATAAGCTCCATACATCGCCTCTGTCTCATATTCAGGTCACGCTGAATGAACACATACTTCATGCTCTTATGATTTGAAATTCTCACTCCCCTCCGACTGAGCCAAAATTGGAGCCGATGTCAAACGCTCATTTAAGGTAAGAAACGCTTGCTCACAGCCCTCATCCCAGCAGAATCTAACATCCTTCTTTATCAAAGCCGTCATAGGTCTCGCAATCCTCGAAAAATCTTTCTCAAAACGCTGGTAATAACCTGCTAGACCCAAGAAGCTTCGAACCTTAGCTACATTTTTCGGTGTCGCGCAATCTCTCACATCATCAATCTTACTCGGATCCACGAACACACCCTCCTTAGAGATTACATGCCCCAGAAATGCCACCTTCTCGAGCCAGAACTCACACTTTGAAAGATTCGCATGTAACTGGTTATCTCGCAAGGTCTGTAAAACAATCCTCAAGTGCTCGACATGCTGCTCTCTTTCCCTCGAATAGACCATAACATCATCAATGAAGACCACCACGAACTGATCCAAATACTGACTGAAGACTCAGTTCATCAAATCCATGAACACCCTGGTGCATTAGTCAATCTAAACGACATCACCACGAATTCATAGTGCCCATACCTCGATCGAAAAGCAGTTTTGGAATGTCATCATCCCGAATACGCAACTGATGGTACCCCGATCGTAGATCAATCTTGGAAAACACTTCGGCCCCCGTTAACTGATTAAACAAATAATCTATCCTCGGCAATGGGTACTTGTTCTTCACCGTTACTTGATTCATCACTCGGTAGTCAATGCACAACCTCAAACTCCCGTCTTTATTTTTCACGAACAAAACTGGTTTACCCCAAGGTGATACACTAGGTCTAATGTACCCCTTCTCAAGTAACTCGGTCAGCTGCTTCTTCAGTTCCTCCAATTCCTTTGGTCCCATCCGGTACGGAGCCTTAGAGATAGGCCATATTCCCGGTTTCAACTCTACACTGAATTCGATATCCCTCTTTGGTGGTAACCCCGGAATTTCGTCTGGAAAGACGTCCAGAAACTTATCCACGATCGGAATACTGGATGCAGAAGGTTCTTCTCCCCGAGTATCATGGATGTGGCATAGAATTATTGGACAACTCTTCCGCAGATAGGATTTCAAGGTCACCGCAGAAATGATCTTCACACTAGGTCGTTGCACAAATCCCCGGTATGACACTCTCACATTACCAGGCCCCCTTAAAGACACTTTATTTTGATGACAATCTATACTTGCCTTATACTTACCTAACCAATCCATGCCATCTACTACCTCAAACCCCTCGTGTGACTTCAACTGTCTCGACGCATAAGCTATCACCTTCCCATTCTGCATCAACACACATCCTAGTCCACACTTCGAAGCATCGGTGTAGACCTCAAAGTTCTCACTCCCCTCCGGCAAAGCTAAGATTGGAGCCGATGTCAAACGCTCCTTTAATGTAAGGAACACTTGCTCACAGCTCTCATCCCAGCGAAATCTGACATCCTTCTTCATCAATGCAGTCAACGGTCTTGCAATTCTGGAAAAATCCTTCACAAAACACCGGTACTAACCTGCTAGACCCAAGAAGCTTCGAATCTCAGCTACATTCTTAGGTGTTGCCCAGTCTCTCACAGCATCAATCTTACTTGGATTCACGGACACACCCTCCTTAGAGATCACATGCCTCAGAAATGCCACTTTCTCGAGCCAGAACTCACACTTTGAAAGCCTAGCCAACAACTGATTATCTCGCAAAGTCTGTAACACAATCTTCAAGTGTTCGGCGTGCTGCTCCTTATCTCTCGAATAGACCAGAATGTCATCAATGAAGACCACCACAAACTGATCCAAATATTGCCTGAAGACCCGATTCATCAAATCCATGAACACAGCTGGTACATTAGTCAATCCGAACGACATCACCACGAACTCATAGTGTCCATACCTTGACCTAAAAACAGTCTTTGGAATGTCATCATCCCGAATACGCAACTAATGGTACCCCGATCTCAGATCGATCTTAGAAAACACTCCGGCCCCCGTTAACTTATTGAACAAATCATCAATCCTCGGCAGTGGATACTTGTTCTTTACCGTTACCTGATTCAGCTTCCGGTAGTCAATGCACAATCTCAAGCTCCCGTCTTTCTTCTTCACGAACAGAACTGGACACCCCAAGACGATACACTAGGTCTAATGTACCCCTTCTCTAGTAACTCAGTCAGTTGCTCCTTCAACTCCTCTAATTCCTTTGGTCCCATCCGATACGGAGCCTTAGAGATAGGCCATGTTCCCGGTTTCAGCTCCACAATGAAGTCGATATCCCTCTTCGGTTGTAACCCCAGAATCTCGTCAGGAAAGACGTCAAGGAACTCATCCACGATCGGAATACTGGATGCAGAAGGTTCTTCTCCCCGAGTATCCCGGATATGAAATAGTATCATTGGACAGCCCATCCGCAGATAGGATTTCAAGGTCACCGCAGAAATGATCTATACACAAGGTCGTGGCACAAAGCCCCGGTAAGACACTCTCACATTCCAAGGCCCCCTCAAAGACCCCTTATTTTGATGACAATCAATGCTTGCCTTATACTTACCCAACCAATCCATACCAGCCATTACCTCAAACCTCTCCAAAGGAAATTCAAATAAATTAATTGGAAAGTTGACCCCTCCCACAATCATAGGTACTGATCTAAACAATCTAGTGCAACTAACCGACTCTCCCAATGGAATAATCACCACCTCAGACACTGACTCAAAAGCCCTCAATCCCAGTTTGATGTGAGACTCTTAGACATAAAGGAATGTGATGCCCTTGAATCAAAAAGAACAAAAGTGGATAATTATTAATAAGAAAAGTACCCGTCACAACTTGAGCGTCATCTTCCGCGGTCTTCTTGTCCATCATAAACAGTTTACCGCTGCTCTTTTGACCACCTAGTACCGTAATGGCTGAAGCTGTCGACTTAGCAGTCGAATTCTGGTTGTCTGTCACATTATCATTCAAACGCTGATATCCGCTGCCCCCTGCTTTGCTGTTCCACGAACCCGGTGGCTGACTGTCCGCCCCACTCTGAGAGCGAAAAGAATTACCCTGATGCAGTCTCTGATATGCTCCCCCATTAGTGCTGGTGCATTCATGTAGCTTGTGGCCCATACAACCACAGTTAAAGCAAGTGATCCCCGATCCACTATTGTAACTACGGGTTCCCTTACTATACTGTGATCCGCCGCCGTAGCCCGCACCTCCAGAATAGCTCCTACCACGGTTTTAG
>JAOWBH010180818.1:0-10062 GCA_028566215.1 Silene coronaria
ATATTTTGTTTTTATGAATAAAGATTTAAACTCGTTTTAAATAGACACGAAGCCCTTATAGCTCAGTGGTAGAGCGTCAGTCTTGTAAACTGAAGGTCCGTAGTTCGATCCTGCGTGAGGGCATTATTTTAGTATTTTTTCCTTTATTTTGTCCATTCAGTAGGGGATTACTCATTATTGCCGACAGTGAACATCGTAGTTTACAACAACAACAAAAATTGTGATGCTTGTGTTGCAGGGACGAGTAACTCGGTAATACAAATATGATTGTCGTACAAGACTTGCTTTATTTTGTAAATTCTTGCCAACGTTTCTCCTCTTTTATTTTCTTTTTCTTCATTATCTTACTGTTCATTCACGGTTCTAAATCGTAATTTCAATTAGCCAATGTCAAGTCATTCTGCGATTAAGCTTTATCGCTGTTGTTCAAACAAAGCGAAGAAACTTGTAAACCGCTTGCTCAGTGAACGCTTGGGAGCCGAAATGCAGTCCTATTTCCGCAAACAGGTGACAATTATAGCCATTGCCAACAGAAATGAACTTCGATTAACCCATCAAAAACATGGGCAAAAGACATTTTACAACACCCAATAATCAACCAAGGAAGTCTCAATAAGCTTTCCTTTCGACCGTCTTCTCAAGCCATACAATGATACAAGTGATATTTATAGCCATTCGACAGGTTTTTACCTCAAGTTTATGGAAAAGTGATACGTATTTTCATCTATTGAACAAGTGATTCTTCAATCAATTTGCATTTCGACTGTAAAGATATAGATTCGACTTTCGAGTGATCAGAGCATTTTTCTTTTGTCCTAAATATATCATAGATTCAACTTAAGATCCTTGCAAATGAAATCACCTGATATCGGAGCGACATATCAATTCATCTGGCTTAATAGTTAGTACCCTTACGACCTTGATCAACATCAAGTAAAAATGGACAATTGATTACCAGCCAAGCTAAGCCGTGGAGTATCCACTGCAAAGTTCATTAGCTCAGTCAATGAGACCGATTGAACATGGTCAGAAGTCGAAACACTTACAGGTCCAGTTGAAAACCGGGTCTGCAATGTGTTTCAGGAGACATAGCAGGCCAGTTCAAGGGCCTGTAGTTCGCGCGCAATAGGATTTCAACCAGCAAGCGATCTCAAGGATAGATGCCAAGAATTCAAGAAACGGAAGGAGAAGAAGAAAAAGAAGAAACAACTGATTAAATAACTACAAGCTCAAATAGAAGCATTCAAAATACAACCTATATTACATAAAAGCCGAAAATAGAGACCAAATCATGAAAAGATCAATGGCCTCCCGGAGAAAGATAGATGAAAGAGGCTAAGGGCATAACTAATAACAACAAATAACAGACTTATATTACAAAAACCCACTATTTAGAATGTATATCGTATGTAGCATTTTTATTCTTTGTATGTGTATGATCAAAAGCAACCTGCAAGGTAATTCACATTCCTAGTCATTCATCAATAATGGCCCAAGGGTCCGACATCTTCGAAGTGAGCCACATTAGCACTCCGTATATCTTTACTATACGTCACTTCGAGTATTCGGATAACCTCACGACCCATGCACACTCGGAAACTTCATTTAAGACGAAATGTTCAATATTGTTATTAAAGGAAATAGAAGAATAAGTACAAACCGGTAAAGTACAATTCAGCTTCACAGATCTTCACAAGCATCTCCACTTTTGTCTTGTACAGCTCACTATAACAAAAGCAAATGCCTTAATTAGCAGGGCCAAAAATCTTAAGGACAAACAAAACAAGACTACACACTGAAAAGTGAATAGGAATGTTTAAACAATTAACACACTACACCACGAAAACCACTTCACGACCTCTTATAGGCTTATAGCTTAGTCGGGCGTTGATGCAACGCAACCATGTCCTGTTGTTAGCCAGCCACTGTACATAGTTACAAAATCAACCTCATATGACAAGTGTGATCTGACAACAGGACATGATTGCATCAATCAACACAACATATCAATTAAGCAGTTTCACTTTTGATCATAGCATTATTACGCTTTCCTTCCTTCACATCAATCAACAAAGGAAAAAACTTTGATGGACTACATCTCCCAGTCCCAAGAGACAAACTTTCAACTTCCAAAGCTCAAAGCAGATTCAGTAAGAGGAGGAAGTTTCCACTTTTCATACGGCAAAATAGGTCCGACAATACTAGTTAAGCTTACAAGTACTTTTGCACATGTTTTTTTCATAACAATTACCCAATTAATTTTACTCAGTAGTACTTTTAACCTAATTGAACTATGTAGTTTTTCAAACTGAGCAGACATGCACATGCAAGTCAAATTTTAACTTTTTTTTACAAGTAGAAACTTAAGCAAACAGATATAAGAAGTTAAGAACAAAGCTATAAACAGTAAGCAAGCAAGAGAAGGTACAAAGAAAGAAAGATGGTAAACCTTAGTAAAAGGTCTCATTGACCTCCTACGACTTGCACGAGCATCACCAGAAAATTGATTTGAGGTTTTTAAGAACTTCGCCTCTGCGCTCTCAGATTGACGTTGGTCATCAGCACTACTGAAATGCCTCTTCATCTTAAATTCACTATAATCAGAATTAGTAGGCTTTACCCGGGGCTCTTCCGTTGATTGTCTAAAATTGTTGAATCTGAGAGAGAAATAAAAACAGTAGCTTGTTAGCTAAAGGATCGACCGGACTCAGTATAGCCACATTCAGCAACTCACTTGGATTTGGGTAATTAATACAGGATGAAGCTTAAAACAAGAGAGAAAAGAAGGAAATTGATGGTGGTTGAGGGGAAGATAAGGGCGAGGAAGGGTTGGCGGGGAACTTATTAATTCTATGAGGGTAACACATTATCTTAGATGGGTGGTGGGTAACTATTACCCCTTATTCAGGTGGTCTTATTAGCCTATCTTTATTTCCTTCTTCTATCCACCTCCATCGCTACATCTACTTTTCTTTGTATTTTTCCTCTAATACCTCCCTAACAACTACCATCAATATAAGCAAGCCCTTAGTAAGAGCTTACCCTGAGTTTTGGGTTGCATCACCGGCTTTGCTGCTACCCTGTATAAAAGGCAGGTGTCACTGAGAAGCCAAATGAGTAAATTAGAGGAGACCAAGCCAAAAAAAATTACTGAAGTTACATGTACCAAATTACTTCTCACTTGACCTCGGTCAACGTCCTTATCAAGGTTATTAGAGTAATTAAAAATGTGATGATCCACATGTTTTTTCTTTGGAATAGCAAAGTGTAAAGGCCCATCGATGTTGAAAGGACCAAGAGATGCATCTTTCTTTGGCAGCTCAACTGCTTCTTGACCAACTCCATTTGAGCTTATGAACCCACCATTTCCTGCTATAATATTGGTATCAAGATTTGGATTAGTCAGAGGTAATCCCTGGAAAGGGAAATAGGGCCTGGTTTTTTCACATATTTGGACAGGCTGTATTTGGACCTCTTCGGCCAGCCCACTGGACTTGCTCGGTATGGGTACTCTACCATGCTCGATTCCCAATTGGTGGCCAACATCAGACAGTCCGCTCATAAGATATGAAGAGGATGCATATGGGCTTTGATCCATGGCTTGAACAGGCCACATCTGAGGAACATTCCCACGAAGTTGACCAGGGGTGAACGGTCCAAAGTGCACAATGCTGCTCTTTTGTGGCTGATTGGCCAAGACCAAATGCGTCGCAACCCTTGAAGAAGATGCAACATCACGAAACTGCAAGAAATTAACACTGGGTGATGCTTCGAGGCCGACAAAAGGAGGTGCAGATAATCTGCTAGTTTTAAGAACCGGGTCTGGAGGACTAAAAGTTTGCTTCCAATGAGTCTCCTTATATATGTCATCACCAGTCTTCGACCATTTAGGATCATATGGCATGGTGTTTCCTAAAAACTTATGTATTACTACCTCGTTCTCCTTTCTTACTGAACATTCTGAACCACGATTTCGCTGTTCTGTATCATGTTTGGACTTAAATGATAACATTGCTCGCTCTTCACCTAATTCCTCCCGATTATGGACTGTATTTTCAAAGGAGTAGGGTCTGGGCGTAATCAAAGATCCTCCACCAAGTTCTTCAGCTTGACGTGCAAGATTTGTCCCTACTATGGTTGGGCAAGACTCATCTTCAAGTCGTGGATTATTACGTGAATCCATGAGAAAAGAATCTTTCTTTTCATCAGAACTGCTTGACTGAAGGTTGTGAATATCGTTACATATATGCACTCCAGCTTTCAAACTTTCGATCCAGTCTGATGAGGTTGAGTTTAAATCAACAAAAAGTTGAATTCCATCCTCACAACTAATATCATATGTGAAAGTAGGGAGCGAAGCTTCTGCAGTAGTACTTAAGACAGACGAGAAAGTATTCTCGACATCACCTGCACCACTATTGCTATCTCTATAAAGTTGTGTCAAACGACCCATATCCTCAGAAGCCTGCATTTGACAACGTCAAGTCAAGAATCACATGTTCGAAACTTTAAACTAAGCAAGTCTGCATTAGTTGTTAGCATAATCCACAGCAATCTACTAATTCCACATAATTTAACAATGTAACCTAGCTAGTTATTGACAGGTCAATCCATATGCGACACCTTCTCAATGGTGTAGATAGTCAGTACTCAGTAGCACTACTTCCATCCTGAATTTATCGTTCCCATCTAACTGGGTGGTCAGCTGAGATCAACTTTGACAACTAATTCCTCCAAATATGGCACCAAATTAAAGTTAAAACACTAACCACTAGTTTCTCCATGTTTCAAATTCGGCTACTTAAACTCAAGACGCGTGAACTCTGTCCTAATAAGTACATGTAAAATTACAGGGACACCTCTTTATAACAAAAATTCAATTAAGTAATCGAGTCCCCGTAGCTGTACCCTTATTTTAGGGTCTTGAATATAAGCAGCCGAGTTTGACACATGGAGAAACTAATGGTCAGTGCAGAATTTGGTGGCAAATCTGGAGAAACTAATGGACAAAATTCAACTACTAAACGGGTATGACACATAGACACGCATTTGTGTTACAAACTTGTAGCTTTGTCCAACTAACATAGTTGTCGAATGAACATCATGATAATAAATTAGAGATCAATGAGTGGCCGCAATTCTCAAGTTTTTCCCAGATATATTCGCAGATGTGACTAACCTTGCAGCTTTGGAAATCATTTTGATCTGGATCTCCATGCTTTAGGAATTGCCCAAAGCCATTGTGGGATGACATCTCTCTCAAATCTGAAAGCCAGCCAATGGAACCGTGAAGGCGTGATTCACAAGACTAAAGGTACCACTCTGCTATTTATATAGTAACTTTGCTTGACTCGAAGTGACGAGAGTAATACCAAACAAAAAAATCAGGTATTAAATTCCAACAACGTAGTGTCTATATACTATAAATAAGTATTAAATAAAGTTGCATATAGTCAATCAAAAAACAGCCAAAGAAAAACGGCAAAAATCTTATCAATATAAGATCAGATTTTGATAGAAAATTGTATCTGTTGATTTTAAGAAACCTACCTACATTTTATTAGTGTTTTAAAAACATGCGAAAAACAAGGGCCTTATCAGTGTATACCTGTTCTCTTATTACCAGCCGAATTCATCCTCACTCCAGGCTGCAGCTCTGACCACAGTGAAGAACAAGGATCACTTATAGACACTTCCCATATGGTTTTTGAGCTAATATTCTTTTTCTGATTTAAAAAGAAGAAGAACGTTAATCACTAAACCCTGAAAGAAAATATATCAAGAATAGAACCTGCAGAGGCATGCGAAAAAAGGTGAATATTAAGGATCATTTTTGCTTTGCTGTAAATGCTTAAATTTGACCGAAAAAATTCAATTAACTAAAGAAAGGATTTCATTTCACGCCCATGATATTTCTTGTCGGAAATCTTTTTATGTTCCATGTTCTACACAAGGCATACCTTTCATATATTCATAAATAACGGAGACTATTCAATATTACAGCACAGCAATTGAAAGCGAGGAGAGATAAGTTGAAAGGTAATAGGATTCTCTCACATCACATTATTGAACATTCACTCTGTCAATTGAGAGTAACCACTTGGTATTTTCGCCATCAACTTAAACCCTCTCTTCTCGTAAAATTGTGCCAAAAATAGATGTAAAGAGCCCACTGGAACACATGAAAGGTGGTAATATGGTATATGCTTTGGGATTAACATTACGAATTCCATTCACCAGGGAGTACATTCGCAGCGACTAATCTCAACTTGATAATATAGGAACTCTACACAGTCCTCCATAGGGCTCTATGACAAAGTAACACAAGTTTCATTTCATGACCAATAGTTTGAATGTCAAAATTAAGAAATGTTTTGCTAGAGAACTTTGAAGTACTTCGCTATCAAATTTCAGTACACTTTAACCTTTTTTTTTTCCTTCCCTTCACATACCACAAAACCCATTCTCACAAAAAAGCCCCAGCTTAGCATCTAGATTGAAAGGAGGTAAGGAAAACCAACTAATGGGATGAAGATTAGACAAGTTGGGTCCATAAATAATTTGAGAACTCGGTTACGGAACAGCTCAAGTTGCTGAAAATTTCCACTCTGATTTTTACAAATTATTACGTTTGACAAGTAACACAAACATCAGCATTATACCTCGAGATAACGGATCAAAGATGTTGCCATTTCAGAAATTGATTTGTTAGCGGGTAGCCCATATTTCTTGCACAAGCCTTGAAGATCCTTCCTTGAAAAGTTACGATACAAATCCTCCTCTTTCTTTTCTCCCATATGTTTCCAACAAAGGCAACAACATCTAAACCTGAGGAACCGCCAGGCGCCAGTTTAGCCCATTTAAGTCAGTGACAGCTATCAACTATCTACGAAGTATATATTCAAATTACAAAAGGGGATACAACATGATGAAATTTTATCAGATTCAAGTCCTCTCTTTGCAGCGAGAAGTCAGTCCTTAACCATTATTGCATCGCTCTCCCTTTTTCTAAGGAATATTTGACTATCTTAAAAATTCAGCTAATCACATGAGGCATAGTGAGTATAGACAGACATTCTTTTTTAGTTTAGCTTTCCTCGTACACTCGAACGAGAAGTGGCTTATGACTTACGAGCCATGACTTAAAAGAAAATACAAAAGTATGTTGATTGTTGAAGCGCATATTAAGGCAAGTTAATGTCCACTCAAAATCAAATGTATCAAATTTTGGTAAATAATTTTATATTGTCTTAAATAGTCCAAGTTTTGAAAATAAGGTCATATATCCAGAAACTTATTTTGCATAGACGAAAATCATTTTTTAACTTATTGGCCCCTTGTACAGCAACAAGAAATCTAAAACAAAAATGGACAATTACAGCCAACAGTAAAAGGAAATGTAGCAAGTACTAAGTAGTAACTAAAGAATTAGAGCAAGTGCACATATGACGGTTCCATGACGAATGAAATAATTTTAACTGCACCCCCAGATCCCCCACCACAAGTAGCCTAGATACATGGTTGGTGCTTGATACCTAAAATAGACATGTAAGGTCAACTATTCCAATTGAGACCTAAAAGAGTTACTTCGTATTATGGAGTACTTTATTGATAATCAGCATCATTCTACTCTTGGCTTCCTTTTGACATCCATAGAGCAAAGAACATTGTTCTCTGTTTGAACTCATGAGGATTACGAAGGCCGCGATATCTTGTTCACTTGATGTTAAGAAAGTTAAATGTTTTTATTTAAAATGGGAGAAGGTGGCTATAAATAATTTTTTCCATCGAAGTGGAAGCTGACTCTAGTTACTCAAAAGTCCAACACGATTCAGAATGCTTAGAAGTTATAACTTGATAAGTAATTGAGCATCTAAAGACAGTGTCAAGTATGTGCTTCATTGCCTTCATACAATAACAAAATAACTCGTATAGGCTTCTATCACAACAAGAGCGTACCAAAGTGATGACCTTTGTTAGTTCATCGTGGTGATGAACCCATTGAATCACAGTTTTGCTTATTCTCTAAGCTTTAACTCGTCTACACAACAACGAGCTGAAAATGTAAGCCTATCCCTAAACATAAAAAGAAGCATCCCCACAATTGTCATATCTACAGACCACAAACAACCAATGAGCTTAAATTACCACAATAAGAATACAAAACTGCCCTTCAATGAAGCAAAAACAAAAACCCCCACCACCCCAACTTAGAACTCGCTCACAAACTAACAATACGATGCTCAAACAATGTCAAACAGTCCAGTGGGCAAAGCGCTGCATTCAAAAACCCGGTCCAAAACCCGCCACCCAAATTAGAACTCACTCACAAATGAATGATATCATGCCCAAACAATGTCAACGAGTTAACTAGTTCAGTTGGTAACGCACTGCACTCAAAAACCCGTTAAAGAATCAACCTTCAATGAAGCAAAAACAAGAGCCCCCGCCCACCCCCAAATTAAAACTCACTCACAAACAAATGATACAATGCCCAAACAATGTCAACTGGTTCAGCCGGTAAAGTGGTACATTCAAAAAAGCCGGATCAAAACCTGTTGAAGTATCGACCTTTTAACCCCTTTACCCATCAAGACAACCAAGATTAACCTTTTCCAAAACATAATCATGATTAGGGCAGGATAAAGTTAGCAATTTAAACCCTGTTTTGTAATCAAATTTCTTGCTTTCCTAAAAACAACACAATATACTCAAAACCCAGAAAAATTCAGACAGTTTCCCCCAATTATAATCATAAAACAAGAACAAACATGATTAATCAACATAATATAAAGCATACCCACATAATTACAAAGATAATTAACCAAAATCAGAGCTAAAAAAAACAGTAATATAATAAAATAAAACATATTAAATAAGGGATTAGGGTGTACCTGATCAAGGGTATTGCAGAAAGTAGTGAAGAAGAGTGAAGAAAAAAGGTAGAAAGTGAAGAGAGAGAAACAGAAAGAGAGTGTCAAAGGAAAATCAAAGGGGTGGAAGAGAGAGAGAGAGAGAGAGAGAGAGAGAGAGTGAGGTCAAGTACAGAAGAAAGGCAGTCGTGATGTATAGTTATACTTTGTGTATTTTGAGGAGGAAAAAAATGGGTTAAGATTTAACAGTATAAAACTAACTCTACATTCCACTTTTAGAAATGTATGTACAACATATTTCCAATGTAGTGTCACCGACTCACCGGGTGTTGTCGGGTGGTACCGGAGGGCGGAGAGGTGGAGAAGGAAATCTCGAATAATGCATATCATATATACGAGGATATTATGTGAGAGGATGATATCGAGACTCAGTACCATATAATGAAAAGTTATTATAATACAGCTATAAACATTCAAGAATAACTTCCAATTGGATTAGATTTGTCATCTAGGAGTCAGGAGACTTGAATAAATATGAATATTATTCAAGATGGAGATCGATAATTGAATATGTATCTATTAGTTATAGATTTAGAGTTGAAATTGTTATCAATTCTAAGGTTAGTTAGTAACAATACTAACTTAACAACAATTGTTTTGTTTTTTTTGAATTTTATACATAAGTCGAGTCTTTTAAAATAGCTTGATTTAAGAACCATTCGGCGGCTTATTTGTCTTATATAATTACTAGTTTAGGACCCGTGCAAAATTGCACGGACATATATAAATAAGCTTGTACAATTTTATGTTTGTATCATTTTAGTATTTGAGTTTGTAATATTTTTTGCAATTAGGCTAAATTAGATAAATATATATATTCATTCTAAAATTAAGACAACGATTATAATAAAAAATGCAAAAAATTGTTTGCAAAATTACTTTAATGTTAAATCCTTTAAGTGTTTATGATCATGGATATTTAAATGACTATACTAAATAACTTTCAGCTTTTACAGTCATCACATAACAGTTGATAACACCCCTACTCGAAATGACTTGCTCATGCCCTTGTCTCGTAATATGTATCATACTTGTATTAAATACCATGTTTGCGTCTGTCTCGCATCTTTATTTTTATTTGGTACATGCATTAGTAGCGATAAAGCCATTATGCATGCCTCAATCATCT
>JAOWBH010180829.1:0-10062 GCA_028566215.1 Silene coronaria
TTCCTCTACTTTTATTTATGTTCATTCTTGCATGCATGTTACATAGATCATTTAAATTAAACAAATTAACTTGTAATTTGTTAATCTAATTAGAGGCGTCTAATTAGGGTCTATGGACTTTCAGGTCTTATGCTACGAGACCGCCCTATACAACAATTTGTGTAAATTAAAATATATACTCATTTTTACCATTTGTGTGCTAGATATGAAAGGGCTAAACATTCCGATAATTGAGTAAATAACCAGGTCATTTTGGGTTAAACAGGTTAATAGGATTAAATGGGCTAAGTAAGATAAAATTGGGTAAATAACCAGGTCATTTTGGGTTAAACAGGTTAATAAGATTAAATAGTTCATAGGATTAAACATGTCATTTTTATAATATTAAATAATAAAATAACTGTTAAAATAACTTTATTTTTAAAATTATATCAATATAATTAAATGAATACACAAAATGTGATTAAAATATTAATTTTAAACATGTTTTATTTTTTTTAAAAAAATTTTTGATTTTAATTTTTTTTACAAAAAGGCGTTAGAAGCAATTGTTTGACTCGTATTTTGATCCTACCCCGACCCGTGACCCGTATGACCCGTCTTGTATATGACTTGACATGTATTCTTACCCGATCCAAAACTCAACCCGCCTGACCCGTTTGACAAGTCATTGTTTTTCATTTTCAAGTATATCTAGGTCCGACCTAGATCGGTCCAAACTAGATCGGACAGAAGACCTGGAAAAAATTTAGGTTAACCGGTATATCTAGGTCCGACCTTGACATTGTTTTTCATTTTCAAGTATATGATAACTAAAATTTAATTTTATTAAATCAAATAAACTAAGTTATTAAAGTATCTTTAATATGAATAACCACCAATGTTAACTTCATAATGTTATTTTAAAAATAAAATATTTGATTAATTTATGGTTTTTTTTTTTTTTTTTGGTGTAAACCGGGGTGTCCACCGTCGATAACAGTGTATAATCCCCTCGCCGCGGGTGCTCTCACGAAGAGGTAAACGGCTGGCCAAAGAGTTTGCTCCATTCCCATGGGCAGGGGATCTGACCTCATGGTTAAGGGATGAAGTGAGCAACCACTACACCAAACTCATTTGGTTGTAATCCTGTATTTGTGTACAGACAATATTTGGCTCCGTTGGAAACAATGAAAATTATTGTACAGTCTGTCTTTTATCTTAGCCAAATAAAATGTCACTGAGTAATGAATTAAGGAGTATTCCGTAGTAGCGTAAATGTCAAGGTTAGATATTGGTTTTTTGTGTGAAGTTTACTGTTTCTGGAGCATATGGTTCCTAATGCTATCATTGCCCATTGCGATTTGTAGGTAGGGCGTTTATGAATGGATGGATGCTCTTGTCACTGCTAGAAAATTTGTTTGTTGAGTCTTGTGTTTTATAATCACTGCTGCATTGTGTGTATGGCATTTGATTTCGAATGGCTATGTTAAGTGACATTATGTAGCTCACGACTTTACTTATTTTGGTTTGCGGATCTGATTTTCGGGTTTCTTGATCAATTTCTTGAATAACTCAGGCCTGAAATTCCCAATAAAAGACCTGGTCAAGCCCAATGACATGTTAAGAATGTTCGTCAGCAAACGCAATCCTTCTTTAGCTGTAAGGTATTGCCTCCTTCTCATTTATTGCACTGCCATTTGACTTTTATGGAGAACTATGTCAAATACTAAGTTTGACAACACGTGCTCTCAATATTCATTACTGTACAACTTATGTAGAATGATAACATGAACATTGTTGTTAGGAGAACTCATATAAGGCAAATTGCACATTGTATTCCAATATGGATTTGGATAAATTAATGGTCAGAACAAAAAACCATTGGCCACAGAACTCAAGTAGGGAAACTGAATTTGAGATGGAGGTATTAGCTTCTACTCAGAGCTACATTTTCACTGACATTTCAGAAATAAAAGAGGGATTGTCGGTGCTTGGTATAGGAGATACTCCACAAAGTTATACTGTTTCATGGGCATAGAAAATCCTAGTTGATGTCATGCAAGTTTTTTTCTTTTTTTTGTTTATGGTTACTTTAATTAATGGAGAATATGCTTCCAAAAACAAGAATTTGGACATTGTTAAAAATCCTATTGAAGTGCTTCCACAAAGTTATACTGTTTCTTTTTTTACATGTGTGGAGCAAAATTAAAGCTCATTTTGATTGGTCTTGAAGTAGGAACTCAATCAAGAATTAAGGGAAGCGCTGAAGGGGAAACATATTTATATTGGAAATAACTTGACATCCTCATACAAGATTTTTTTACTTGCATGCTTTGGCTTTTTAAGCTGATGAAATTTAAGGAGATTTTTTTCCCCCATAAATCCCTCTGATGAAATAAGTGAAATTCGAGGAACGTGATTTTTTCCTTGTTGGGAGATTTATAAAAGGGGATCTGGTAGGGAGGCGTTGGGTGGGAGAAAAGAATGAAAAATGAAACATAAGTACACAAAGAAAAATAGAAACAAAGCTCCCGAGATTCATCTTTGTATAATCTAACAAGCGTTGTGAAGCTATCAGTGTGGTTGGTGTTAAGTCATGACCTCTCCATTGTTTTATGACTTCTTTCTAGAGATTATGCAAGATACTACTTACAGCAACCCACTCTAGCTCTCTCTTCATCGCATGTATGACTATTAAGCCTTTAAACATGATATTCTCCATCCCAAATTTGTACAGTTCATAGATTATACATCTGGTTGTACAGTGGCATTGTACAACCAAGGTTGTTTTAGTCTTTTCATCAATTACAATTGTTAAAACCTAAATAAAAAAAACCAACGTCATACAAGTCAATCCTCCTTCTCTCTCTAAGTGCTTCCCACATCTTTCTAACTGCCTTCAATTTTCTTCATTATGCAGTCATTTAATCATCTTCTCCATCAAAATTATTCAATCAATTATTATATCTCCTCATCTTCAATCATAATTAACATCTATTTAATCAATTTTTACCATTAATGGTGGACGAAACTTCAATGGTTGAAGATACATTGGTGTACCAACATTAATGGATCTTGAAACTTCAAAGAAACATGAAACTTCAATGGAAATTGAAACATTGAACTCGGAACTAATGGCTTTGGAAAGACAACTAAAAATTAAATCTCCCAATCAAGGTAATTTTTTGGGGTGATCCTAATAAAGCTCATTAAGTTCCTAATGGGACCGAGTTACTATATGTATAGATATTTGCTTGATCCTAATAAACCTATTAAACAAGTACAACAATCAATCAAACAAGTTGTGTTACTGTATAGAGAAAATGAGTTAATAATCAAAGAAAATGAGCTAATACACAAAGAAAATGAGCTAATACAGTAAGAAAGTGAACAGAGAGAAAATGAGCTAATAATCAAAGAAAATGAGCTAATACACAAAGAAAGTGAGCTAATACACTAAGAAAGTGAACAGAGAGAGAATGAGTTAATAATCAAAGAAAATGAGCTAATACACAAAGTGAGCTAATACGCAAAAAAAGTGAACAGAGGGAAAATGAGTTAATAATAATAATAATAAAAAAATGAGCTAATACACAAAAAAAGTGAACAAAGACAAGGTAGATTTTTATTTTTATTTTTATTTTTAGTGGGCTTTAGGTAGTTTAATATACAATATATGGGCTGTTGTATAATGCTACTATACATCAGGGTGTAGGATCCTATTTGTGAGATTTGTAGCCCCGTTTGATTAAGTGGTCAACCAAAGTCAACAGTACCACTAATTTCTCCAAATGTGTTGAGATACGACAATGACAACGGAGGCTTGATCACAAAATGATTTGGAGTTGGCTGACATGAATCTATTATCTAAATAGTCATGACGGGAAAAATATTGAGAACAATTGTAAAAGGAAACTAGACAAAACAATAAAGAAAGGAAAACATGGTAAGAGCAATCGATATACAAATGAGGATAAGAAAGTCATACAAATCCATAATTTTTTTTAAAACAATTATGAGTAAAATAATAAGAAAATAACTATATTATCAGCAAAAAAAAAATTACAAATAGACAAGTTTAAGGAAAATAGGATACAAAAGACATAGATTGTAATACTCCATTGAACCGAAGATGTTATTCGGATAGGGTAGCCCCTTGAAGAGGTCCATTGATATGCTTAAATGACTAGTGCTTAAAGGGATTGGAAGTAGTACTCATATAAACAAAGTGCCCTTTCTTTTTTGGTCGTCCAAACAAAAGAACTCCGTAGTTAAGCTTGGCTGAGAGTAGTCTTACTCTTAGGATGGGTAGGTTTCCGGGATGCGCATGAGTGAGGACAAAATGCGCTGGAAAGGACTCGTGATCTGTGAGTGAGTGTTCTTGACCTTAGGTTTGGGCCGGGGTGTTACGGAGATACTCCGTAGTAATCAAGAATACTGAAACTAATAGTAAATTAGAATTTAAAGTGAAAAAAAGTTGTCAAAACAAATCCATGTAAAATTGTCATGTTTGATTTATCATAACAGATATAGGTCAGAATTCTCTACTCAAGGCTGAGAAAAGAGTCTCTAATTCTGTCAATAGTCAACAGAGAAGCTGCTCTTCAAAAAATAAATTTTTATAATTATGCTATCATTCTCAAAAAGTTACTCTGTATTTTTGTAGAGCGTGAGTAAATATCAGTCAAATTTAATATTGTTTCTGTTGGAATTTTACACTTAATTGTAAGTTGTAACTTAACATCTTTAAGTTACATCAAACTTATGTTGTCATTATATTATATGTTAAATGTCATTAAACTAAGAGGGAGTTACAATGTTACATACATAAATAGCTAAGTGAAGGGTTAAAGTCACGTAGTTATATAAATAGGCTTATGTACAATGCATTATCTTGTGTAGTCTTGTACTCTTGTGCTCTCATTGAGAGCTACAACGTCTTACCATACGAGAAACGTTCTCTTACATCCTACCCCACAATTATATAAGTGTATCACTCCAATTTATATAAATGATCTATGTTTGTAACTTTTGGGTCTAGGATCATTCCGCTCCCAAATTCCAACAGTTTCACATGAGGACATCAAGACATTTAAATGGGTTGGAGGGAGTTTTTAATATATCCTAATTGTAATGTAAATTATGGTTGATGATTTTATTTAGCATTTATTAATTAACTGCTATAAACTGAAATATGTATGTCCTGGTTGACAATTGACTAGGTCAAATTTTGTAGGTATGCCTGTCTCCTTCCGCATGCAGAGGTGGTCTTTTGCACGATCATAAGGGAATTTGGAAAAAGAGCTGATCTGCAATCTGCAGTCAAAGTTTTTGAATATTCCAAGCAGAAGTTAACTGGGCATAACATGTACATCTACCGTACCATGATTGACACTTGTGGCTTATGTGGTAATTGCTTCAAGTCCAGGTTGATCTATGAGGTAATGTGGTCCACTAAAAATGTCAAAGATTTTGCTCAAATACATGTTTGTTTATATGTACATGTTATCTTGTATGATGCTCTGTGACTCTGTGTGTTCTATGGCTTTGGTATATGAGGTTTTAATAATTGGTACAGTAGCAGGGCTTTAAATTGTTTTATTGAGCTTTTTCTTACTTTTGCCTTTTTAAAGTTTTATTTGACTCAGTGATTGGCAGACTAAAGTATTCGAGTCTTTGAAAATCTTTTATAACTCTAAGAGTGTAGAAAGAACTATTCCTGTAACATTTAAAAGTTCATTTTGTATAAAGTTGCGCTAGCGAACATTATATAGCTTTGTTGCCAAAGTGGTTTTGGAAGAAAGTATGAAAAAATATAAAATAAATTGTGTTATTAAAGTTAGCGGGTTAGGTTACGACTTGCGACCTTATTACCCAATTAAGTAAGGGTCAGCACAAGCACAAAAACCTGACATAAAATTATTTAGATGTAACTGGTTGGTTTGATGCGATAAACTACCTAAGCCAACTAGGACCTCTCACATTAAAGAATCATTATTAGATTATTAGATAACTAGTATGGATCCCGCGCAATGCATGCGTGGTATACATAGGGTTTTTATATTTAAAATAATATGCATAGATTTAAATTGGCACCTCATTAATTTATAATATTTCACTTGATATCTTCATCGTATTTTGATATGAAACACAATAATTCAAATGAAAAACTATTCAAAGAGAATTGAGTGAAGTTATGAATTGTCTATATTATGAAAGTATATTTTTTTTCTACCATAAAATTAAGGATTTCATTTTATAAATTTTCTCTAATTATTTTAATGATTTTTTTTTGTGTCACGAAGCTATTAGTATTTTAAGTCATTATCTAAAGTATAATTATTGCATTAGTGTAAAATTTAGCATTTTATAATTTTATACCTATTTTATTTTATTTGAATTAAAGATCATAATTTGAGTTTAATGAAAAGACTAGTGTAGATCCCGTGCAATTCTTGCACGATAATTATAATATTTTTTTAATTAGTACATTATTATTTTTTTAATTTTTAATCGATAGCTCATTAATGTTTCACATTTCTCATACTTGTATTTTGAATTAAGAAAAAAAATTAAAACGGAAAAAACTAATTAAAAGACTTGATTAACATTATGAGATTTGTATTTTAGTGTTATTTTAATAGCACGAAACTAATCATGATTAATATCATTTTATAGTTTTTTTTCTCAAATTTCTTTAATAATTTTTTTGCCACAAAACTATTAATAATAATGTATAATGTTTTAAATTAATTTTTAAAGCTAATAATAATTCATTATAATGATTTTTTAATTACATTGTATGAATAAATGTATATAATAGGCATTTATTACTAATATGGTTTTCTTATTTAAATTGTGCATTTTGGAGGGAAAATTTCAAGGAGGCTTAATCTTTTAGTATATTATTAAGGGATTAGAGTTTAATTATAAAATTATATTTTAGTGAAAAGATCTATGTTATTGTTTAATGAAAGAAAATTTCACTTGTTTCCTTCTTTAGGTGGATGCATTTTGGAGGGAAAACAATTAAGAATCCTTATCCTCTTAGGGGGCGTTTGGTTAGGGAAAGAGAAAGGGAAATGAAATCAGAAAGGGTAAGAGGGGGAAAGGTAAGGGATTACCTAAAACTTAACTTGTTGTTTGGTTACATTAAGAAAGGAATAATGGTGCACCAACTCACATTTCTACCACTAACACACACCACCACAAAACGACCACTTATCTACTAAAAAATGGTTGCAGCCACCGTCTCCCTACCCCAATGTGGTGGCTTGGTGGCGATGGTGGTGGTGGTGCTTTGGTGGTGGATGGTGTGATGTTAATGCCATCATGGTGGTGGCTTGGTGGCGGTGGTATCGTGGTGGTGGATGGTGTAGTGGCTGTGGTGGTGGTGGCGTCATGACGGTGGCTTGGTGGCGGTGGTGGTGGTGGATGGTGTGGTGGCTGTGGTGGTGGTGGCGTCATGGTGGTGGCTTTGTCGCGGTGGCGTGGTGATGGTGGTGTTTTGGCGGTGGATGGTGTGGTAATGGTGGTGCCATGGTGGTGGCTTGGTGGCGGTGGCGTCGTGGTGGTGGATGATGTGGTGTTTGTGGTGGTGGTGGCGTCATGGTGATGACTTGGTGGCGGTGGTATTGTGGTGGTGGTGGTGGATGGTGTGGTGGCTGTGGTGGTGGTGGCGTCATGTGGTGGCTTAGTGGAGGTGGTGTCGTGGTGGTGGTGGTGCTTTGGTGGTGGGTGGTGTGGTGGTAGTCACAAGTGTGGTGGTAGGTGAATAAGGTGGTTGAAGTGTAATAAGGGTAATGAAATCTCATACCTTGGGAGGTGAAGGGTAAGGAATTAGAAGGATTATGGGGTAAGGAAGGGAATTCCATTCTCTTTGTTTGTGTCAAACAAACACCAACAAAGGAAATCAATAACTTTGTTTCCCTTTCCCTTTCTTATATATCCCCAACCAAACGCCCCTTATATTATTGTACGTATCTCAATTATATTATTCCCTCATTTTGATACATTCATCCTGAATTAATTATTCCATTATCTATATATAGTAAGTGAAGTTGGTAAAATTTGACACCATCATTTTTTTTGTAAAAGTTGATTATAGTAACATCCGATAGTAACATACGGAATACAATACAAAACCATGCCATATTTTGTTTTGAATTTATCTTAGACAAGCAATAACCTTCTAACTTTTTACACTTTTACAAATAGCAATCTTCCTTATAGGCCACCGTACGTTATTTTATGTAAAAGATGATATTCAAACAACTTTCAAACACAAGTCATTATCTATACATGGAAATTAAATCAACAATGGCTAAAACTGGCTGCCACCTTACGTTATTTTATGTAAAAGATGATATTCAAACAACTTTCAAACACAAGTCATTATCTATATATGGAAATTAAATCAACAATGGCTAAAACTGGCTGCTCTAATCATTGCCAACTTGTTCAGCCGCTCTTTGAATAATGGATTACAGGCATGTTTTTGTTGGAGACAATTTCGATGAGTCAAGTAATAATTTTCTAATTGAGTGGCAGCCACTTTAATTATTCTTTCCATTGAATATTCACTCTGGCGGCAGCAGTTTAGTTTGTAGTAATATGACCCTAGAGTATAAATAGTCTATGAGTACTACATTTTGTAGATTAGTATACATATATAAATTCTCATTTATAACGGTAATATATGTTATAAGTTCGTGAAAGGTAAAAAATTTACATGAGTGGGTAAAGACAATGTGATTCCCTATGTGCTATGATTTTCATGTAGGTAGTATTTAATCCGGCACAAACATGTGATGAATATATACCCATTATAGGAGAGACTTACTGAAAGCTACTACCAAATTACACCTAGTACCTAGTTTCTAGTTTCTAGTTTCTTATGAGATAGTCTTAACTTATTTTATTAGTGTGGGACAAAAGCATTTACCCTTTAACTAATTAATCTTATAGTCGGTCAATAATTGATAACAAGAAAATATATGAATCCTTCTAACAACAAATGTATAACCCGATCTTAAATTTGTTGGTGCAAGAGAAGTTGATGTCTAAGGTCATATGGTACCAAATGTAATTTATAATACACTTATATCCTTAGTCATAACTCATTACGAAGGAGTTATATCCATCGTCCTATACAGGAGCGGAACCAGAATTTGTGTTTATCAAGGGCTAATTTTTTTCAAGGTTCAATATACAATAGAAGGGTATCTATTACCTCATATTATTGTAGAGTATATTTTATGATGTAAAATAATGCGCTCTGATACCAAATTGATGTAAAATAATGCGCTCTGATACCAAATTGATGTAAAATAAAAGTTTTTGTTTGTGTGGAAACAAGCACAGTACCTTAAGGTACCCTGAAGCTCGTAACTACCCTTCTATACTTTCTGATCTACCCTTAGATGCAGCGTTCGAGCCACAGTTGTAGATACGTAATCTAATAACTAGCGCTAAATTGCTCATAATAATTTAGCGCCCAAGGATGAATGATATAATTCTCGAGCTAAACACAAGAATTTTCAAAGATACTTATATATCAATAAAATAACGATAACACAATGTCAACTAGAGTCTTAACAAGGGTACTCGTGGATTCTAAACTAAAGCTAAATTACAGACTAAGGGATAGGCTAATTACCTCCGTGATCGGATATGCTCGCCTTGCTAATACTAATCTACTGCTAATCTACGCCTAGACTAAGAGACTACGATCTAAAGATAGACTAAGTTGTAGTTGTTGTTGTTGTTGTTTGAGTGCTTGTTGTCTCTTGCGCTTGAGTAAATGCCTCCTTATATAGATATCCTCCATTGATTTCTTTTGATTTGTAATTACTCCTTAGCGGGGAGGCGGTTGAATAACCCCCGAGTCTCTTGAAACTTCCTTCGAGCGCCTGATGACTTCTCTCAGCCCAACGTCTTTATCTTCTTGGACTCTTACTTGTCTTCTTATCGGACTGACCTGGTTGAGCCCAAATGCATATTTCTTAAGTAACGAAGTAACGAGCTTAAATACCCTTAAAATAAAAGATTTAGTACCTTAACTAAATTATGCACTAACCA
>JAOWBH010180840.1:0-10062 GCA_028566215.1 Silene coronaria
TCCAAGTTATAAGGGGCTATCGACGATATCAATACCCAACTTTCCAACATGGAGAGTAAATTCACCACACTTCAAGAACAACTTTCCGAAATGGGTAAAGAGGTTGATGCGTGACTTCCCAAGAAGAAAGGTGCCAAAACAAATCCTAAAAACGAGAATTTCAAAGAGAAGGCAACAACAGATGCGCATTTCATCTCGAGTTATTCCCATGCTACACATCCTTCCTATCCAGGAATCAAAATTGTCAAAGGCAACCTCATGGAGCCTTCCCCAAAGAAAGCTAAGAATCCACCAAGATCATTTACTAATCTTGGCATACCTCTTGCTTTAGCCTTGAACAAGCTAACCTCCTTGGGTCTCCTCCAGCCTATCGGTTCGGCTCCTGATCCAGCGCCAAAAAAGAAATCAAGGTTTTGGGATGGCAATTTATATTGTCAATATCATCAAGGCAAAGAGAATGATAACAAGAAATGTCACATGCTCAAACATGGCATACAAGATAGAATTGAAGATGAGAGGATTTATGTCTCGCTCCTAACTTGGTTGGACATAGAAATTGGGCAACCTCAAGGAAAATTCATTGGTGCAGACAATGGACATTTCGCCAATCATTTGGTGAAAAGAAGGAAAACCGATTCAGAAATATTCGATCATTATGAAGATGAGTTATTAGTTGCAAATGTTATTAATTGCCTTCACCCAATTTATCCTTCTCGCTTGAAAAGTGACAAACCATCAAAGATCTATCAGAAGAGATTATTCGTATCAATGAAATCATTTGAGAAGGTTCCTCGTCAACACCAACTCCTAGTGAGCAAGTATCCACATTACCGAAATAAAATTTGTGGAGGCTTTGCCAGAGAGGATCACATATCTACCAATGTCATTATCAAACTTGGGCATAACCGATACCGTTGCCTTTAAAAGACTAGTTTCCAAAGGATTAATCCTGCCGATGGGTCTGACTCCAGATCCTAGTTCCGAGAAGAGAGGTCATTTTTGGGACGGTTCCCAATATTGTCTTTTCCATAGAGGGTGTGGACACGACACCGAGAGATGTTACAAGCTCAAGTATATCATTCAATATATGCTCGATCATGGTAAGATATCTTTATCAAACCTAGATCCTTTAAAATAAAAGAACGACCCTAATGGGTGTCTTACTCTTCGAAAACGGGAAAGTCTCCTAAATTGTTCTCCACCTATCATTCCGAACAATGAGGACGAGGTGCTCAAATGAATGAATGCTCAAAGCCAAATTTCAAAGCCAGTTGCTGAAAGAGGAAGTGTTCAAGCATGGGCCGATGATTACGAGTTTGAATCTAGGATCAAGTCCGAGTCTGAGTCTGAGTCCGAGACTTAGGCTTTCTATCTTATAAATACCCTAGTGTCCGTTCTTCGTTTTATTCCATGTGGCAATATGGAGGCTGTCCTATGAATCACATTTTCTCGAGTCTATGTTAATCTCATTAATCATTTCAATAAAAAGTATAATTTTCAATCCACATAATCTCCTGTCTTCCTCTACCTTTTTCTGTGACAACGAGAATTGATTTGAAACATTTTAAAACGATAAACATGCTGAGTCAATGTGCGTACACTTAAGTGATGTTCCGTTCGACTTGCAGAGTGCCCGAAACTCCATGCCATTTCTTTACCTATTCCATGTCTAGCAATAGAAACCTATCATCATAACCCATTTTAGGACAAGCATATATCAAGAGGTTCTAGGACGAATCTAAACAGTCTCCCTGTTAATGACTAATGACGGAAGTCAAGCCCATTCCCCATAATAAATCATCTCATCTCACGAAGATAAAAAAACCGACCCATTTCACATAAAAGGTGTTAGTCTGACCTATGTCAATAAGCAAAGACCAAGTGTTGCACGTGGTTCAATACTTCGATGCTTCTGGAGGAGGATCCATTAGATTAAAGCTCCACAATGGTTGTGAATTCAACCGTGACTCGGAGTATGAGTAAAGGACTACCCAAAGTTGTTCTCCAAGCATTAGCAAGTCACAAATGTGCCAAATGACGTGCCAATTCAAGACCAAAATTTCATTCAAAAGACAAATTGGCTGAAGTCCGGGGCAACACGACGACAAAATTCTGACGTGAAATTTAAATCAACGTCCAAAGTAAAGGAAAGGAAAGACTAATCCCGGACGAAAGAATCCGAGTCTAAGTTTGAAAGAAGCCTGTTATCTGATGTCAATGTTAAAGGTAGAAACCTAAAGCAAAAGATGCCAATGGTCAGCTAGCACCGTCACATGCCTTTTATACACCCTATTTCCTTTTGGAGAACTTTACAAAGAGATAGTTAGGAATTTAGAGAATTCTCTCGAGCTAGCCTACTATTTTTGTGCTTAAGACATGGAAATTTGAACCTTTAGGGCGTAAGACATGGAAATTTGAACTCGCATCAATTTACCTACCATTTTTGTGCTTGGGTTACATCAAACCTGAGACCATTTCCTTCCACATCGCTAGCATAACCCTATCAAGTCTTAACTCTACATAATCAAGCTCCAGAGATTTGTTCGTGCAAAGCCTTTTATTTCCAAGCTCCACTTTCCAAATATCCTAGACATTTTCACGTTTACCCAGATTCTGAGTCTTCAAAGTACCTTTGCTACCTGGAACGGGACATGCCCAATACACCCTTATGGTCTACTTTTGAGTGTGCCCACAAGACAAGGAATATTTTTATAAATTATACCTCTTTGGTCTATGATCAAGGGAAGATCACCTCAAATCGATTCTTCGAGTCACCAAAGGAATGTACCCTCGTGAACCATGCACTTTAAAATCCTAATACCTAGCTTAGGCACACACTCAGAACTACGATCTGGTTTGATTTCACTACACGCGAATACGTAGGCAGTCCTCTAATAAGGACATAACCACCCAAATCATCGTCTTTCCACCTCAATAAATTGACATCCCTTTCAACCATCACAAACATCTGGGGGCTCCTTCTTTAAGGCTTCGCCTAATTTCTCCTTTTCCTAAATTTCCGAGTCATGTACTTATCCTAGGGGTTTCTTTCCTGAGGTGCTGCCCATCCTTTATCACTCTTTGAGTATCCTTTAAGTCGAGCCAGAGCTTGGTCCGGACAATGACAAGATTTTAGATAACTTCTTCGAGATATCACGCCTTAAGAAAGAATTACACAATAGCAAACGATGGTAGAGGATATCTAAAGAAGACAGTCGATCCACGCCTTATCGATATGCGGAATATGTGTCCTCATCTTAGAAGTGCTTATGCCTCAAATATTTGATAAACGTTGTAATTTATATTTGGACGTGGGTTACGCACGTAGGCAAAGTCTGTTCGCATCATCCCTGTTTCATGACAAACATATGTCTGTATTATGTTAGTCGGTTAGTCTGCGTCAACTAGTCTATATCACTTTCGTGTCAATCTATAAGTCCACGTCCTTGTCGGTGTCTATCATGTCAGCCTTGCGTCTAAATCCCATTAAATACGCATAACACGCTGCAAATGATAAATTTTGACTTTTAACAAGTTTTAAACACATCAAAGCTTTTAAAACCTTTGTGTCTTCTTGCGCAAGGTTTTCATGTTAATTGCTTACGTGCTAATTGGCTATGTGCCTATGTGTTCCTATGATTTGCAAATTTGTGTGGCCACTAATCATGCAAAGAGCTATAAGAAGCAAAGCTCTCTCTAACTGGGCTTCGTAAAGCCTTCATTCTCCCCAGCAGATATTTTCCCCATTCAAGACAATTCTCGTCAACAACATCATATTATTTTCTCAGCAAGAGTCCATTGCCTCTGCCGATTCACCACTTTTTCAAGAGTCAACAAAGACAATTTAGCAAAGACAATTCAGCAAAGACAAGTCAGCCTTATGTTTCCCTGCGGAGTTCGGTAGAGGCATTGTCCTCCAGAAGTTCCTAGAGTAAAATCTCCTTCGCTAGGTTCCTATGCCTACAAAATGCCTCCCTGGCTCTCATGCCTAAAACACATAGTATAGCTCCTTAGGATTTCCAAATCCCCGAGTTCTTATGCCCAAAATCACAATGCACCCTACCTTTTTTTCTTATACCGATCCTTTTGGTTCTCATACCTATCATTGGTTTCTCATACCACCTTGAAACTTTGGATTCCCACCTCTAAAACTCCTACACCAATATTTCCTAGGTTCATAAACCCAAAAATCCTCTTGAAGTTCTCACACTCAACCTTCTGGTTCTTACACCCCAATTCTTATTGGTTCCTACACCCTAGTCCTTTGGTTCATATACTTGGCTTTTAGGTTCGTACACCTGCCAATAGAGTTCATACATTTGTATCTTTTGGATCACAATCCTTTAGGATCACATTCCGTTAGAGTTCCTAAACTCCAACCCTTGGTTTACCCCTTAGTTTGATATTATATTTAGCCTCCTTTCCGTAAATGTTTCCTTTAGGGTCCATACCCTAAGCACGAATCTTTATATATTACTTTAGGTCTTACCCTCAGCTCCTATGCACCTCCGGAAATATCTCATAAAAGAAGTCTCAGGTATGGTTTCTTCTTATGGTTGGCGGGCTTCCTTATGTAGTCTAATGGACTTTAAACGACCCTCCCCAATTGTCGACAGACTCTAAATTGTTCCCGACGGCAGGTCCTTGGCTCAGTCCTCTTGAGTCGCCTCGCGTCGCCATAGTTTTCATGTTGTAATCTTCGATTAACCTGAGCGCTAAACTTTGACTTTAGTCTTGTCCAAGCCTCAATCAAAGTAGGAGCTCTACAGATACCTCATTTCTGCACATCCCGCCAAGCACCCAGTGATGATTGGGCCGCATGTTTAGCATACGTCGCGATTTTATGACCTTTAATAAAACCGTCATCAAGTGGTAGCTCAAACACTGCTGTCAACCCCTTGGTCCTCATCTACGTGCCGATACGGCCATTTTGGCAGTAATTAGAGTCAATTCGGAATCCGGGGTTAAAATGTGCATTTCATTTTAGGTAAACAAACCAACTCGATGTTCAGGCCCATTTTACAACATGATAACGACTTTTTTGGGACTAGGCTATTTGATGGAAAGTTCTAGATCTTTCCTCTAGCTTTCTTACGCTACCAATATCATCTTAATCCGAGTCATGTAGAGAAAGTTATGTCAAAAATACGACAACTGCGCAGGAAACCTCCCGAGAGAGGACATAGTAAGTGATATGCCTCTTCAAGGGGACGCACCAACTGCTGCGCCTCTTCCCCAGGGGGTTTCACAGCAGGGAATCCAAATCGGTGTATTTCTTTGTTGTCTCTTTCCTTATTTCGTCAAATCTTTTCCCTAAACCTATCCCTGTGTTTAGTGTAAATGAAGGCCTTCATACCTCATATTCTTCACGCGAGTGTCCGTCCCTTCTCTTCTCTCTCTTTGCATTCTAGATCACGTGCTTTTGCTCGCTTTTGCTACCGACAACAACATGCTTGATCTACTCAGCACGTTAGCCCAAATGCTTTTGGGTGCCCGTCACGTTTTGCATGACCGATCAATTTGACCACTACACACCGACATTAAAAACATTTAATCAACTTGTTTTCATTGATTGCAAGGGCATCTTCACGCATTAAATCGAGTCGAGTTACAACTAAATTGACATTTTAGTTAAATCTCGCTTCGTTAACATGTAAGTCTGAGAGTGTAATATAACACCCCTGATTTTTGGCCTAATTAAAAACTAATATTTATATATAAAGCTCGCCAAAATAGAGGGATATTAAAATTAATATATACAAAGTCTCTAGTATAAAATACATTTCCTTTATACAAAATGAAATAATACAAAATCGAATAAAACTTTTACAAAGCTTTAATAAAATGCCGACTTGACATAAAATCATTTTGAATAGCAGCGGAAGTCACCCGTAAAGAAAATAAGAAGACAGAATAGACCTACCCACATGACGGGTAGCCCCGAAGGGAAAAACACGTCAGTCGAGGAGCTGAGTAACAAATAATACCTTAACATAAGCAGAATAGTTTTTGGGCATGGCGTGGAAACAAGTGCACATAAATATAAAAATAAACACGGAGAATAATTAAAACACTCCTCGTGTACTAATCTCAACCTTAGACTTATTCCACAATAATTCCATTATATAATAGTATCTCTTGTCCCAATAATTAATTCAACCTCAACTCATACTCTGTCTCACTCATTACTCCGTCTCCCAGTCAGTCATTACTCATTTTCATGAAATAAAACTCCAAGTAAAAAAATACCGTATTCTCATCGTCGAGCCTAAGCCAAGGACAAGGGGTGAGTGAACTGGCGGCAAAACCGCGAAACAATATTTCCATCTCAATATCGATTCAAAATTCAATAACAACCAACTCAGTAACCACGGTCGCACACGGACCATAAACTCAATATGGCACAACTGCCCCATAACTTAATACCAGTAACCAATCTCAATCTCAACATCAATATCGTCAAAAGGTCCAATAATAAATCATGCTCAACACTTAGAATAAAACTCTAAGTTACTTACCCACGAGTCTTGGTCAAAAGAATGACAATTTAAACACAATACCGAATACAACTTTTAGTTCACAATATACCACGATGAAAATTTAGAAGAAAAATAATGTTCTCTGCATTACATTAGCATGTCTACCATCTTATAGTGTACTGAGAATAATCAATAATTATCATCTTGCCATATACTAGAAATTGCCAAAGCTATTGCTTACAATTACTCCTTACAGAAGCTATAGTGACGCAATAAATCAAACTACCATTTTCCTCTAATCCTCTAACTAATCTCCAAACAACATCTTACAGAGAACCCATAAAAAAAAATAGCTAGTCCTTCACTGATCCTGGTTTCTGTCTCCATATACAATCAATCGCAACCCCTTAGATAAAATTCAGCCCATCTCATATATAGTAGTATAGAAAAAAAATATATAATTACTAATAAATTTAATAGTCACAATTATTACAAGTAACAATCATAAATAATCACCTTTGATCATCAAAGTCGATGAATATAAACAAATAGCACTTAATCAAGCAACCTCGAACAATAATAATAGTAATATGGCCGGCAGAATCGTGTTACCTTAAATTTTTCTAGAAATCGCTGCAACCACTAACAATCCGAGTAGTAGGATTATGGTGCTAATAAAAGAATAAAGTGACAATTATCTTACAGGAATTTGCAGCAAGAATAACATGGACCGAGATCATTATAATGGATATTGAATGGTGATGATGAACATAATGGAAAAGGATGCAAATAGTATAGGAAAGAAAAGATGGAAGACAAGTCAAGGTTGCAAATTGTGTATAGAAGAGATAAGGAATTGAGTTAGGCGGCTGAGAAAGAAAGACTAATAAAAATAACAATAATCAATAAACAAAGGGTTAAACCCTATTAAATACTCGCATGTAAAAAAAAATTCAATTTTCTTTTACGAGTTAATATAAAATTAGGAGAAAATAAAATCACAAAGAATTTTCTCTACATTTTCAAAGTGACAAATATTAATATAAAATATAAAAATATTTGGGGTATTACATGTAAAATCCCAATTTAATCTTGTTTTATTATTTTTGTATCTTTGTTTACGTTTATATATTATATAGATGCCAAATAGTCGTAAATATTTCTTTAAAAGCAAACTTTTAAAACCCTTTCAACGAACCAACAGAGCTTCGACATAGTGATGAATCGCATCAACTGATGCGCCTCTTGGGACGGACGCAACCCTTGATGCGCCTTTTCCAGAGGCTGCTTTCAGTAGCTGCACTTTTCCTCTTCCTCGGGTTTGTGTTGTTTTCGCCAAATTTCTTTTTTTTTTCTTCTCTTTCGTTATTTTCTTAAATTTAAAGTCATTAAAACCTTTATAATAATTTTATTAATTCCTTTTCGACATGAATCACTAATAATCAATATTAGCCGGTTTATGTCACTATCTCAAATCCGGGTTTGCGAGGTTCGATTTTCCAGGTCAAATCACTTAAATTCAACTTTGTACATGTTTTAGCTTGATTTTCTACATTAATCTGACTTTGCAACATTAATTCAATTTTGTCAATCATTCAAATTCAAATTTAGTTCATCAATTCGCTTAAATCAAGTTTACTAATCTTAATCATTTGATTCCTCATCACAAATCCGTCTTATAACTGTAAAAATCAACATTAATAAATCCTGTGACGATCTTTATATCCTAAACAAGACTAAACCACTTCCTTCAAGTCTTAGTAATATAATCAATCGATAAATCAAACCACAAACATTAACAACCCTGCGGGTTTGACTTTCACAGTCAGAACCTACCCCAGAGCAGACGCAGAGGGTTATGAGCCTCTTCCAGAGGAGGCAACACCTGATACGCCTATTCTGAGTTGGATTCTGATTCCGAACTCTTCTCGCCTCGACTTAATTCGTGTAAATTTTATCGACTATTATTACTATTATCACCTAATTAGCTACATTATTAGTCAATTTATTTTATTTCCTTATTTTCTAAATTTACATATTTATTTTATTTCGTTATTTTCATTATTTCCTTATTTATATTTCCCAATTTTCTTTTTTCCTTATTTCTTTTTTATTTTATTTTCCTTTATTTCTTTTCTTTCTTTCAAATCTCATCTTTGGCATTTATATGATATATAATCATCATTTACATGGTATATTTGTATTTTATTTATCTTATATGCAATTCACATGTGATGATTGTAAATACCTAACTTCGACCATTAATCCTTATTTGTATAAATTCACCGACGTAGTTAATGTAATTTCACAAGTTAATCCAATGTTTGTTGTATTGCATGCATATAATCAACAATATATCGAGTATAAACGACGTTCCCAATCATTAATAGAGGCCGCTATCGAGGCGGGCGGGATTAGGTGTTCGATTAAAGAGCTTCTTAATACGTACCATGACCTCGTACTTGGAATCTCTGTGAACACCCGTGTTCACGGGCTTACGAGAGTCATTCTAGACATAGAATGCTAAGGGCGGCGAATTCTTGGTGTCTATGTCATTAATTTGTTTCTTGACATGATATGAACTATTCAAACGGTTCTAATTTCCCATAAAAATTAGTGGTGGCTCCACAAATGCTGGCTTGTTCAACCTTTTCACCAGTTTGAAAACGTTTCAAATCGGTTACAACCCATGACGTGCTTTGTTCGCAAAGTTCCGTGGGAATAAGTGCCGCCGCTTTACCCTATTCAGACGCGCAAGTGTACGCGGTGCGTGTGGCTTGATCCACAACATCAAACATCCCCAAATCGAACCTTTACTCGTCCTTGATTAAAGAGATGAAAAAGATAACGACCTTTAATACCTTCTTGCAAGGCAAGTGGGGTCTTGCCAAAATTTTGATGCAACCTAACAATAAGCACACAAAACACGAAATATGATATATATACTAAATAATAGCTACTTTCTTCATCAAAGTAGCGGAATCAATAAAGAGAGAACTAATATAAGTGTATATACTTCGATGTAGTCAATAGTTCTATAGATTACATGGTCCGATGTAACCGAATCACCTCTAAATGGTGTCAAACTAGTAAGCCTTTCATCCACGTTTGCTAACATACGTCGTCAAGAGCAATCAAGTGGAAAAGGAATGAGAGACACCGTGACGTTAGAGGACACTATTGGTTTGTGGATTATCACATCATCATCATCGGGGATGGATTAATGGTCAAAATCGCAAACCTTTGACTAAGCTTTAACAAACGGGTCAAAAGACACAAGTAGGACACTATCTAAGGTGTTTCGACGTTATTCTCCTAGACAAAGTCCTAAATAGAAAAAAAATCTACACCGACCTATTTGCACTCGTGAAAGTTCTTGCTTTGGAATTTTCCAAAAATTTTCCTAAATGCAACTATATGCCATGATGCAACTAAAATATACATGTTATAATGCAAATGCTTTAACATCTAGTATGTCATATAATACAATGTAAAACTCCTAACAACACATATGCAATCAACAACCGCAACAAAAAAATAGCACCTCATCGTCCTCAACATACAAACCCATTCTTCTCAACTG
>JAOWBH010180851.1:0-10061 GCA_028566215.1 Silene coronaria
AGAGAGAACGCTGCCATTAGCATTCAGAGCATAGATGATAGAGATGCAGATCACTGGAAGACGAGGCTATGTAACAAGTGGAGCGAGTCTAGGAGCTGTCGTTATGGAGACAAATGCACATATGCCCATGGACTAGCAGGTACAAACAAACCATTTATGTGCTCTTCAGAAAAATTCTACATTGCTCGCTTTTGTTTTTGTTCCTCATCTGATTGATTATCGTTTGCCAATGATTGTTGTTGCGTAAATTGTTGTATAGCCAGGTCTCATCCATAACACCAACTTACAATCCATTGCCAATGAGTGCAACCTAAAACCTGACCGAATATATGATTCACAGTTTTAGTTTGACGACATGATATTTTGTGATAATGACGTATATTTAAGTTGAATAGTTCTCGACTTACATCATTATTATTAAATATTGGGCTGTTAAATATAAATAGGATGTAATCAAATACAAGTAATGTTTTTGTGGAGTTACACTTGTTCTGGGCCGATCTCGTACTATACGACTGTCACAGAGGAAAGAAACTTTTGCTGTTGACATCAGCATTGCATGATCTGGATGCTAGCTACACTGGCATGAAGACATGAGCCTAAGTTTGCCCTGATATAAACATCCTCATCATGTTTTTAAGAATCATTGCCATGAAACTCTTTCCTTACTGTTTCAGAACTGAGGGGAAGTAATCCAACATTAAGGACCATAAACAAGAATGACGCGGCTTCTAACTCTGGTGAACAACCTGCTCCTTATAATCGGGTAGTGCCATCCAAACCCAAAGTGTGCCATTTCAAGTGGAACCCCAACAAAAAGATTATTGGCATTTACGCTGATTGGATCGACGAGGACTCACTCGGGTCCGCATCATCTAGCAAGCAACAGTAGCTAGATCTCGGCGAAAGTTGACTTTAGTGCAGCCCTAACAGTACGAGTTCAGGAACACAGTTTCTGGTATAGCAGTAGGTTTAAGATTCTCAGAACTGCAACTTTTTGAGTAATAACAGGTTTCAGTGAAGCTTCGGATAGAAGAATATGGAGGTGGATGATCCTTAAACGTAAATGAATCGTTTAGCTACTGAATTAAGTCGCACAGATAGATAGCAAGGAGAAGAGACTTATTTTTAGCACTATAGTAACACCACAAGACATTTGTTACAGTAATATTCTAATGCATCCAAATTGTAGTGTCACAGGAAATTTTTTGCTGAATGAATACGAATCTTTCATTTGTTATTTGCCTTTTCAATGGAATCTATGAAGCTGTTGCTATCTATCTGTGCGACTTAATTCTAATGCATCCAAATCTTTCATTTGTTATTTGCCTTTTTAGCACTATAGTAACACCACAAGACATTTGTTACAGTAATATTCTCATTTGTGACATCTCTTAACTTGTTTAAATAATAATAAAAGTGAAGGTAGTTGTGAGATGTCACAAGTACTTTTTCGTCACAAGCAAGAATAGTTTATGAGAAGTACCCATAAGATACCTAGCTCTATGATCAACAAGAATAACATCATCCAAATGCATAAATGGCTCCCAGTCCCACCCACCTTTGCGGGGTAAGGGAAGAGGAGGCCAGATGTATTGCAGCCTACCCCTTACACCTGTGTTAAAAATACTACACGACATAAGAAACACAGTTTTATATAAGTTCCTGCACCTTCTATCAAATTCCAAAGCCACCTAACCACATTGCAAATGAGAAGAGATCTCTGATCAAATCAAATGAGACTTACATCCCGACTAATACGAATGTGGTGAATCTAAAGAATTTTGTAAACGTTATACTCTCAATACATATCATAAGCAACATGCCTGTGAAAAACTCACAAGATAAGAAAAGTTTCCGAGTTCGTTCCAAACCCGTGCAAGAACCACGATATGCTGAGCGTTGTGCGGAAACTGTTCAAATATGAGAGATTCTCCTTCAAAGAACTGTTTAAAGATAATTGAACATTGACTGAAAAACAATAAAGACAATCAAACATCAAGAAGATATTTGGCGACAAATGGTGAAGTCTAACAATGACTGAATGACCTGTATATTACTGCATCAAATAATGTCTAAAGGTGGGGGTCTGTACAATGACGAATCGTGTGCATGCAGCTTCGCTAAATTCCAAGAATATAAGTGCATTATGAACCTCGCTCCTTCATTCCAGAGAATAAGACCATCTGATGGTTTCCCTTACAAGTGCATCAATAGGATCAACACATTTCTTCCGTAGAGGGTCGTCATGAGGTAACAGTCCACACATTTCATGAGAAGAGATGATGACCATGTTCACCGCCCTAACTAACAATACTTGAACTGCAACTCTTAACAAATTTCGAGCTCCTTCTATGTCTTTTCTGTCTAAGGCTTCTATTGCAGGAATGACGGTGTGTTCCATGGTTGCTTTATCAGGCAGAATCACCTCAAATCCCTAGCAAGTAATTCAGGCAGGAAAAAAAGTCAACCAGCTGGTCATGGTGCCATTATAGGAAATACGGTCAGTCTCATGATGATAACACAATGAGGCCGCCTCATATTACAGTTTCTGCAGCAAACTATTCCCAGTTTCCCACAGTTGTAGATTCACCAATCCAATCTTTTTCACATAATTTAGGTGAAAGATAAGTGCATGAGCCGGTTTGGTGACGTTATAGTACAAAAACAATTACATTACCCAAGTGCCTCAAGGGTTCTCACCAATGGCAGGATCGGATGTATGCAGCCTTATTCATGTATTAGCAACACGAAGATAGTGTTTCCGGGGATGACCCTTAATGATATTCGCGTTAAGAATTGCATAAATGACTGCTAATTCATATTCGTACTAAAAAGAAGGGCGACCAGTTTCGGGTCATTTTTTTTCCTGGCATCATTGAGAACAAAAATAGGGAGTCTTTTGACTTCATTGGAAACGGAAACTCATAAACAATGTAGTATATCCAATTATTGAATATTGACAGTTCTCTTACACTTGATCATATAATTGTAGTAATGTTATTTCCTGACAAAAAAAGCTAGATTCCTAAAAGCATTGAGCTTTAGGAGCACACAATGTTCAGAACAAAAAGAAAACATTTCACAGCACTTGAGACTCTTTTTCACATGTTGTAAGCAACTATAGAACAAGTACTCTAGTAATAGTGTGTAGTACTCACTAGTTCGTAATAGACCAATATAGCAAACTACTCCCACAATTGCAAGTTTACGAACTAAGCCTTTATGCAGGATGTCCGAATGACATTCCACAACAATATTCATATACTTCAGCACAAAACCTAATGTTCTTTCCCTAAAGGGTATATGTGAGAGTAGAACTCAATCATAATCACAGTCCCTCAAAGCTATTTCAAATCTTCAATAGGAGGCGATCAGATTTATGATCGTCACATGTCCTACAGAGAAGGTTTAAAACAATGATTTTGTTACCAGCATTACATGTTAGGGGAATGTTTAACAACGCATTGTTAGGGGACTGTTTAACCTTCTCCGGTACATTACATGTTGTCGATAAGGGGAATGTTGAACCTTCTCCAGTTATACCTGTTGTCGATTATTTCATGAATGTACTCTTAAAGTGCACAAAAGGCATTAGATTGATCTCACACATAAAAACACAATATGCCAGCTATACTTTAGGTAAGGACGTATGTCTAGCTCCTTCCTTGATATTGCAATCAGCATTAACAAGGATAGGATATTGTTTAATCCTTCTAAACACAGAAAAATCTCTAAATGAAGCCCTGTTTAATTCAATGTTCATACTCGCACTCAAGCTATTTCAGTTATAATCTTACACAAAAAATATCAAGAAAGAAGCAATAGGGAGGCAAAATAAAGTAGCAAAGACGACAACACATACCTCATTCTGTAATTTGTCCTGATAATACCCTGATTTCAGAATAACATCAGTAGCAATCAAACCAATCCTCAAAGGACACCCGGCTTCAAGGGGTCTTAATTTCGCTTCCTTAAGCTCCCTAGCCACACATTCACCCATGTGAAGAATCGGCACGTTACATCCATTAGAAACATCAGCATGCCACGAATGCAACAAATGGCAAGGCATAACAATGCAGCGAGCACCCCCTTGCTCAAGAGACGCTCTTTTGCGCCTCAAATTCTCTACAATCGGAGTATGATCCACATTAGAGGGCCCCACTCTTGCGTAAAGTGAAGGAAAAGAGCTTCGCTCATACATCAGTAAATCCTCTCCCAACTTTGGATCGGAACAAAGAACAAACGGAGGGCATTCTTTTCCCTCCTTTGATCCCCATTGCACGAGTTTCTGCAAGAAATTCAAAGTAGAACTAACACATACTCCTCCAATTATACCAATCGCATTCGATTGGTTAAGCATTGAGCTAGTACTAAAATCTTTGCTTGGCAAAGACATACTTGGGTTTGGCACAGTGTTTCTTCCACTTTTCTGGGAACTGTCACTTTCATCAATATGCACCAGAGTTGAAGAGGGTGAATTAGCAAGAGCTAGAGTTACTCTTGTTTTCCTTAATGTTCCGTGCTTATAAAAAGATGTTTTCCTTAATACATTTGCCTGAAAATTCGAGGTATGAATCGACACTGACATGCTTCCATCAAACATTTCTAATCACATTCATCAATCAAAAACCTGATTCAACAAGTAAATACCCTTTATTCTAAGCAACATAACTACAAAAGCTATGTTGAAGCAAACCCTAATCAGAAATCTGAATTTAGACTTTCCCCAATAATATTAATCAAGCAAAACCCATCAATAATACCAAATACACAAATCAATCAAACTTTAGAAACCCACCTCAGAAAATCTGAATTTGGACCCTAAAAACTCTTTTGCACAGAAAAGAGCAGTAATTTGCCAAATTTTTAGCATATAACAAGTTTTTATAGGTCTCTAGAACATTCATATATCATTTTCAGCCCATTAGACCAATAAAATAAGATGGTGGAAATGTGGAATTGAATGTGGAGAGACAGACAAGGAGAGTGAAAGATGCTGAAAACGCCATTAAATTTACACCAAACATTCCTCATATAGGTTGGTCCAGTACCCAAATCTTATTTGAGTTATTATTTTGGTGTTTAATTTGTCTTTACATGCTGATTGCTGACAACTGACAACTGACAATGTCGTCAATTAATTTTTACGTTATCTGTACCATCAACTTGTTCATCGCATTATTGAAGATGAATGGCAGTAATTTTTTTTGGGATAACAGAAAATCAGGAATCGGTTGTCGCTACCTTTTTACCAGGTGCACACTGTACGCATTTTCTTCGAATTGTTTGTTCAGTGTTTGAAGCACGGCAATTTCAATGTATATTATGCTCGTCGCTTTGACCCTGTTTGGTAAATAGCAGAAGCAGATTCGTGATAGCGGATAATGTTAGTAGAATACGGTTAGCAGATTTCAATAGCAGGCTTGACTATCAAATTAAATTAGCAGAATTAAAAAGGGTATTTGGTAATTAGCAGATTACAAGATAATTACAATAAATTCATGTATAAAATGAATATGCTATAACAATATGCTGATATTAGCAGCATATTCAGAAATAATAGATTCCGACCAATATGCTATTAGAATACGTCGTTTACCAAACACATGGAAATAGTAGATTGCTTGGTCAATCTACTAATCCGACCGGAATCTACTGATTTCACTCAATATGCTGTTTACCAAACATGGCCTTTGTCTCACTACTTTATTTGTATACAGGATAAAACCTATTGCATGTGTCAAGGGGTTCCACCTACAGACATAGCGAACAAGGTGATTCAATGTACGCAATCTTATAGGATTCCGCCTGTAGTGAGGTAGGTAGCCTGGTGTATGTAATCAAATACAGAGCAGCGACAGAAGAGTGAAGACCATCGTTGAGATTGTTGGGGAAGAATACAACAATATAAGCTTGTAGCCTCAACGAAAAAATGAGGTGTAAGAATCCTTCAGAAAGAACGGACTTACATAATTGACATCAGCGGACTAACAAATTTAAACGGAGAAAATGAAAATCTGACAAAGGTAGTACATAACAAACACTATCAATTATGAAGCTCGGCATGGCTGGGAGGATTCTCCCTAAAGAAGAAGATGTCGACCAAACATAAGCAAGGGGAGCTAGAAACTCAACTCCAACACACACAATAAGGCCATCAACTTCTCTTGCTTTCAGCATCCATTTCAAAGGTATTTTCTGGATAGCGCTCGTACTTTTGTGTCGAAATGTGATGATGCAATGCGAGAACCCGGTAAATATAGTGGATTCAGAAGAGTCTGAAAATTTGCATTCGTTAGGTTAGAGAATATATAAGCAAATGAAAACCTACATTGTTTCCAGTAGGGAACATATAAGCACACAAAGAAGACTGAAATGTTCTTAAACAAACCAAACCCATGGGAAACTCCAATGTAACATACTCCTTCAATACTCCGTAAATCACAAAGAAGACTGAAATGTTCTTCAGTACCTCAAATGTAGGGGATACCCTTGCCAACAACAAATATATGAAAACCAACCGCTAGAAAGCTCCTAATTTAACAAATAGCTTCATCATTCAAAAAAAAAAAAAAAAAACCTCCATCATATTGATGTAAGCATCCCTTTTTACAATAGCCCAAAAAAATATGGAGTACATTTTTTACATTATACAATGAAAAGGGCAAAATTTCATGCGATTCTCGACACAATTTTCACATTGGGTTATCTTGAAACAGTTAGTGCGTGTTAGCATAGGTGGTCAAGCTACATATATCCAAACCCCTTTACCCTGCAATTTGCGAGAGCCCTTGAGGCACAGAGGTAATTTTAACTCTGTATTATTGAAATGGCCATCAGCCAACATCAAAATGAATTACACTCATCAAGTCCGAGAGCCTAAAAAATCTCGTACATGTTTAACTCTTGAGAGGTTGAAAAAAATGACAGAGCTCAATAATCACAAAGTAACAATCTAAGAATATCCAAGTTCTAAACGAGTTACTGTATTCTTTCATGTACATTTTCACATTCAGTTTATTGTCTATTCACCAAAGGGAAAAAATTTCTACCAGAAGCATAGCATATCGAGTGAAGGCCAAAGAAGTCGTAGCATACCTTGATGTACAACTCGTGCACTTCCTGAAAGAAACTTTTTACCCCATCCTCATTGCGGGAGTCGTGGAGAAGCATGAATCTTGTATGTGATAATAGATTAAAGAATCCAAAAGGCTAAACTAAATAATAATGAGCACATTTAACCTTTGTTTGGACACAAAAAAGGTGGTAAAGGGAGGGAAGGGGGTAAGGCAGGGAGGGAAATGGATCCATCCAACTCCCTCCAAACACTTGCAGCAAAAACATGATAAGCTAATTGGACATATGACGATGTGTGTGCAAAATTACTCTGACACTTCACTTAGTTGTCGTGTCACGTGTTCGACATGTATCGTGACCAACAGGAGAGGACACTTCACTTTAGACCCACAAAATAGAAAATTTCGCACATAATAGCCAACACTCCGACAGGTGCCGAACATGACAGCGTGTCGCAGAGTCGGAGTAACACAGATATTACATGCAACTGTGAAAAGTTAGAAAAACACAAGCGAGAAACGATAAAATTAAACGAGGGGAAGAGAAAGCAAATTTAGTCAGATTTAAAGGATATGACCAGCAGTGACATATACAGAGACCACCAGATCATTGAACCTGTCTATTGCTTTTAAGAACCTGAGAAAAGGACAAAGTAAATACAATATGAGAACCGACAGATAGAACCTAAGGCCACGATATAAAATCTAGGCCGCAAGATCAAATAGAGGAAAAAATTTATCAAAGTTTTCGAAGTTAATGCAACCGCATTTTTAACCCGTTATTGGCCGCATTTATGGCACAATGACCGAGATCACGCTGCGACACCTTACTTTGATATCAAAGGCGATTAAGTAGTGAATAAAAATTCATAAAGAGTAGAAGGGACCCAAGAAGAAAAGAACAGGCAAGACAAGTAACTGAAGCTCACATTGCACTTGTTGTCCAAGCAAGATCCTGGACTATGTCCAAAGCTGCATGCAATATGAACTGATGCTGCTGTGCAGCATCTTCTTTCTGTAAAATAATAGAAAGGTGACACTTTATTTGACCAATGACATCAAGCATCAAACTGTACAAGTCAACAATAATTAATGTAAGAAAAGTTAACACTCTGCACTAAAAACATTAGCAACATTCAATTACCATTCAAAACAAGAGGAACTACCTTAAACCTACAAAAGTTAAACATCCATGTTCTACCACCATTTGACCTTTTGAGTTTTGTTCTTTATTTCAAGAATCATATAGGAATGATGCAACACTACGTCACTTACTTACATGTCGTAAAATGGATACGTGGCCAAAATTTTGTGGAAATAGGGAATGTGTGCTTTTCCATTCCCACAAAACCTCAAAAAAATTTATGCAGTAGGGAACCGTTGCAAGTGTTTTTCATCAAGGGTTTCATCACAAGGGTGAGGCCACATAGTTCTAGGCTTCTAGCCACCCCTTCCCTTTTTCTAGAATTTTTTATGTAACTGAGAATTGTGGTCAGCGAAAAACCATAGATATAGATGATAGCATAAAGAGATCATTATGAGTCAGTCAACCTCCAATAGAAAAAACAACTCTAAATATATACTTCTCAACCATTATTCTCTTATAAAGTCTCTCTTTCTGACACAACTCTTCTTGTTTAAGACAAGTTTCCCTACTACGACAAAAGGTCTTTCAAACAATGCCATAGAACGACGTTCGTAGAACCACAAAGTTACTGCAATTGCTAGATTTTAATTGAATGCAGCTCAAAGCTAACCCAAGTTTGACACCTCTAAAACACCCAAAGCATACAATTTGACACAGATACCAGTAGCTCTCGATCAATGATCAAAAGATGTCACCGTACTCAGAAGCAAGCATATAGATTACAGACCGTAATAATAAAATGTCATTGATCATATATCTCACGAGTGTAATTATCTATCCACCATCCAGATCACTATTTCACCTCCACATCAAGTCATTATACATTGCAAACGACGAAGATCATTATTGTAAAATTCAATGTCAAAGCAAGAGCAATGTGCCAGCAAAAACCTAACCCAAATCACACCATCAAAGAGTATTCCATCTACCAAAACTTTGATACTTCCTCCGTTTCATTTGATCATATACCTTTTCAAAATATGCAAGAGGGCTTTCGAAAAACCGTACAGAATCAAATGAAACAAAGGAAGTACATCGAACATCCAATTAACCTAATAAAATCCAAAATTTCAACATTACCATACAAAACACCATCAAAATCACAGCTTTAAAATTCAAAGTCCATTGTTGAAACTAACAAAGACCCATATTTTGTAAGATGAATACCAGATTAAACGGGTCGGTTTTACTAAAAATAAAAACTGAAATTAATAAATAAAATTAACAAAATAAAAATAAAAAAAGGAGCATACTTTAAGAGCAGAACCAAGTTCAGCTTCATAAATGGGGATATCAGTGCGGCTAACAATCATAAAACAAGCTGTTGTCGCCATTTTTAGATCAAATTATATCTGCCAACAATTCAAATCAATCTCATAATTCAGAATTTGTATCGTAATTATAAACTTTCATAAAATTACTGCATCAAATTGTCAAAAAAGAAGAGAGCAAAAGCCATGGTACCTGATGATTGATTGCCGTAACACAATTGTATGAATTACAATTAGAGATTACGAATTAGGAAGTAGAAATAAGAAATCAGGCGGTTCTACGCTTCTACCAAGAGCTGGCAAAAGCTGACCCGACCAAGGAACCCGACCTGACCCGCTCGAAACCCGACCTGATACAACCCAAAAAATGGGTGACCCGAAACCTAACCGACCCGATCCAACCCGACCCGTTAACCGATAGCATCCTTATTTTTTTCAACCCGGACCCGACCTAAACCGACCCAACCCGACCCGTGACCCGATATTGACTCAACCCGATAGATGACCCGATAATGAATTAGCTTAATAATAATCTAAATAAGACCAAATTGACATTAATCTTAA
>JAOWBH010180861.1:0-10060 GCA_028566215.1 Silene coronaria
CGCAAGTTAAAAATATTATTCATATTGTTAAATATCTGATAAAACAAATGATTAAAAACAAACCCGTGCAATTTGCACGGGTTAAAACTAGTTATCAGTATTATCAATTCCAAAATATAAAGGAACTATACACATGTTCTTCTTAGCCTTTCATTGTCCTCTTAAAGTAGTACGTACCAAAAAAATGAAGTGATTCCTTATATTTGAACTGGTGTGTACAAGGTATTCTGAGGTTTCCTACCCTCTAGGTGATTAATGTTACGCATTCTTACCCGTATATGTTATGTTGGATGACACATCATAGTATGACGTTGAACATTGCATCAATTGATTGTCCCCTTTAAAACAATCATAGTTTAAACTAAAAAATGAAAATGGATTCCTATTGATGCTAAATTTAAAAGAGAGAAGGTAATGGATTCATATTGATGCTATAAGGTACTTGTCCTTTCCAACTTTACAATCTGGCCTTTTTTTTTACTACCACATAAGAGAAACAGAAAAAAGTATCCATTATGCTTGACAATAAAATTTTGAACCAAAGATCAGCTAATTGAAAGATATATCCTTCTATGTTGTTTCATCTCATGATTCACCTTTACACAGCTAAAACATCAGCTGTTCAACGATGCAGTCTTCTATAATGTTACAGTTCACGATTTGACAATAATCAAATGTTACACCCGAAAACTCATCCACCCAATTTCCACTCACTATAAACTAAAGCAAAGGCTTCTCAACAACTCATGAATAACAGAGCCCAAAGATATAACCAAAAATAATGTTCACCTGTCAAATAAAGCATAGATCTTCAATCTAACTATAATTTGTTGTTCATCCGTCAAACATTAACTTTTAGACGCATTCCATCTAAAGTTGTTAGGTTTATCTAAAACAAGTAGAGATCATCACATTACAATTAAAACACATATGCCAAATCACATCAAATGTTGGTAATAATCAAATGTATGTCATTCGATCTGAAATAGATCAAAGTAATTGATAATTAATTTCTTCGACAATGACAAACTACAACTCATGCCCCCAAGAAACAACAGAAAAAATTACAGGAGATTTGTCGAGATAGCATCGTTGCAAAGGCGGGTGCATCATAAATTCGATTTCCAGTATTTCCAACTCATGTAGAACGCCCTTAGTCGATGCCTGCAATTATCCAAGTTCATCTGGTATGGGTGTTGATTGTAGTGCAGGTTCCTGATTTTCGTTCGCGTTTTTGTCAGACGCCATTGAAATTAGGGTTAAGGTTTGATGGCATTGGGATTTTTTTCTCGGGTGATAATAATGGGGTTTACAGATGAAATTAGAGAGGAGCTCATTTGAGAGAGAGCGAGTTTTACAGAAGTGGTGGAGAGAGCTTCAGTGGATGCTTGAGGTGAGAGAGACGCAGAGAAGGAAAGTAGAATAATATAATAAATGGGGCTTGTTTATTGGCTCCCAAAACGTTGCGTTTTTGTTGCAAAATAGCCAAAGTGATATACTCAGTTACTGTTCATTTTTAACAGTAACTTGGGATACCCATATTTTTGTAATATATATAATAAATACTAAGCGCGCCATACCCCAAGATATTTCTATTAGCGTAGTTTTATTACTTGAGCATAGCGCGGCCACGAAAACCACAAGAACCATGTGCAATTGAGACTGCTTTTAGTTCAACCGTCTGTATAAAATCGTTCAAATCACAATTTTGGGGTCAAAAACCGTATGGAATAATTTTATAGCAACGTGACTTAGTCCTGATAAATTATTATCATTATTTATATTATTAATGCACGCACTTGTTTGCCTAGTTACTTTTTTTTAGTTGAAATGCCAGAATTATATTGAATAAAGAATGCAACTCTGCTATCCTGCTGCCAATTGATGCTACTACTGCTAGTCTCCTACTGAAATATCACAAAAGCAGCCTCATTTGTCATTTGTGTATCTTCTCAGTCCACTTCTTATCTCTAACACACACCTATTCATAGAATCTTGTCTCTTCTCATTCCATTTCAGTTTCAGTAACTTAACTCTCTGAGTCGCAACTCGCAACACAAGGTCTGTCCAGTTTGTATTCGGTTCTACACTGGTTTCTTTGAAACCAAATCTGGTAGATGCTTGCATTAATCAAGGTTCTTATCACATTCCTCCTAAGTAAGGAGCCTCACGATGTAAAGTACAACTCTACTGTACTCAAAAAATGGTAGAACACCATAAGTAGTTAGAAATTGGTAGACCACCCATTCGTAATAGGAAAAAAAATAGCGATGATGTATACACACATAATAAACAAACGGATTTTATCGTAAGATGAACACATTTGTTGTTTTTAACAAGGATTCGAACTCCATAATCTTCTGAGATAGCAAAGAGCTCACAAGTTCAAGAGAAACCTAGTAATCCAATATGCCGTGAAGTACTTTGCCATCTTAAGCATACAGAAGAAAAGAAACCAATGAATTAAGTTGTTAAGTGGAGTATAAGATATGTATAGTGAAGCAATTGATCATTTTCTAGAAATCTGCGTCAATTGACCACGCCACAAAGCATAGTTGTCTTTTGACATTTCCTCCCAATTGTCAGTTGGAAAACCCCCCAATTCTGCTCATTCTTCCAAGAGGTGCGCCAATTGACATGTTCATGCGAAGCAGGCTACACTGTTCTTGACTTCTTGTTAATACCAATAGGGAGATCTCCATTTAACACCACTCCCTTTCTCCTCGCATAAGAGGCTGCTGAAATCTGCAAGAACATTTATACATGAGATAGCTAGATCCAATTGTAGCTAACAACATCCTATAAAGAAAAATTCAATCTTTTTAGCTAAGCTGCGAGTGGTATTGAATATAATAGTAAAAACAAATGATGTATTGTGGACTATTTTCTGAAACCAACTTCTTAAGCGGTAGAAATCAAAACTTCTATCAGTTTGAGCTGATCTAATTCAACATTCAAAATCATGTTTTTCCCCTAAAAACGAGAACCATCAGCTCCCTATATCAGAAACAATAGAAACAGGAATCAAATATGTTGGAGATTAACTGTAAATGTGAAAAGCAGCCCCACTAACTATGATCTGAGGTGTTAAAGAAATTGCGCATAAAACAGAAGGCTGCATAAGATTTTAGCCATCCCTTTTCATCAAAGGTAATGAGTTAGGATGATAAGACCCAAAAATTTTAATAACGTCATTTGTAATACCATAGCTGGTGATGAATTAAATCACTAACATAGTACCATCCATATTTGTAACACCAGAGTTAAATAAAACTCATCGAGAAGTCAAGACTGAGTTAGCCCAACAAAAGAAGAAAAAAAAACAATTTATAACCAAAGAAGTAATCTAGTGACAAAAGAAGTACAAAAACAAAAGCTCTAAATGAAAATTACCTCAAGCTCGCATCCTAGTAAGAAAATGTGATCCCATCAACAGCCTTCATATCTTTCTCAACTTCGGAGGTGGCAGAAACTGTATATCTGTTTTGAGAAGCACAATTCATTCAGTGCTCGTTTCAATATTCAAGAAGTTGGAGAGCGTATAGATAAAAAAGGCGTTTCGGAAGACAAAAGCACGAAAGAACCATTCTTCCCCTTACTGGCGAGGGTGCTCATTTTTTTTACGAAACACTAAATATTTCCACGCTAGCTAAGCATTGAATCACCTAGCCTTTCCGCTGTTTAAGTGAATAATTTTTTCTAGCATATTAATGCTACCTTTAAGATTTATATTTTCACGAGTTTGTGACTTTGTGTAGGCCTGTAGGGTACTTGGGATACATCGCTTAGGATGTATATATTTGGCCACCTCACTTCAGTAAGTGATCATAAAGTCACCAGGTATAGGTAAACATGTAACACAATCTCCCGCCTTCTTACGAATCAAGAGAATTCCCGTATGGAATGTTGCATGACCTTATACAAAACTCGAGATCTTTCTCCAAACCCATACTATGTTTACTGCAGAATAAGTGCTATTCTCCATAAGTTGGTTTTTCCTATTGACGTTTGAAAACTGAGCGTAATTGCTTCTCAAAACGCAACCGCTGTCAACAAAGAATGCGATGTTCACCTACTCGCTAAACGAATCCATTAATGAGACTTTAACAATGCAGTTCATGGCATAGACATTAGCTCAAAAAAAAAAGCAATTGCGTTGATGTACTTGTGTGCGTAGAGTGTTAAGGATACATAGTCTCTGAAACATTCGTAAGTTTCATGCCTAAACAACGATACTCCATTCTAGCTTTTTGGTAAAATAATATTAAGTTGCTTGTTCACCACTAAACAAAAACAGAGGGACTTCTAATTTGTCTCCCTCACCAACAAATCCTTGGAAACAACTAACATCAGAATCCTATAGAAACATCAGTAGTTTCCTACACATGTAGATATCCAGGTTTCAATCATAATTGTGAATTGCCACGCCTTGCAAACCACTACAAAAAAAAAGCCTCACCAAGCTCTAAGAAGTAAGAAGAAATTAAAGTCATATATAAGATTTCTTTGCTTGAATTGTCAGTAAATTAGGGGGTCATAATTTCTTGTTGTAGTTGTCAATCTTTCCATCACTACAAGTACAACCTTGAACCAAATTGCTTTTCTTTCTCGAAAAGTTCAGCTCAATCATACAATATACTATTGTTTGTAATCACCAAACAATATCATATTTTCTCAGGTTGTTCATTAATTTTCCTGCCAAGTACCAACCCTTATACAGAACATAACCAACAAGCAACACCCATTTAATATAAATCTTCATTTTTTCTCAGGTTGTACCCATTGAGTGTTGTGTATCCCACAATTCACCTTGCATGTTATGCTATTTAATTCCTTTGAGCCTTAATTTGACCATTCTAATAAAGGCCCAAATAGCAGTCATGTGATAGAATGACAGGAGAGAAGATGATTTCCAGGTTAATACTTATTCCATGTATCTCACACCTCTTTAAACCCTCAGATTTATAGATAACTCTACTACGGAGAGTGTTCCATTTGACACAATGACTCCTATTTCTCATTTAACCATCTACAAATTCAAGAGTTTAAAATTTAATTAAGAAAGAAACTAATGGAAAGTGATCCCAAATTAATACAGTACTTTATAGAATTTATACGTAACTATAATTTACAACTTCCTCAAATTCTCAATAAATGTCATGTCTTAGCTAATAGGCAACACCAAAAAACACACAGATAAATCAACAAACACCTTTTATATGTCCATTTACCTTTTGCACACCAAAATCACCCCACTTTTTTTTTGCCAACGCCTCCCTATCTCCACCTGCATAAGGGGCAAACACTAAGTTACTCATCCCAGTTCTAGTTTATATAGAGATAAAGGGAAATAAACACCAAATTGGTTGTATTTTTTTTTTTTTTGGCAATTTAAGCTGACATTCAATGCAATTCAGCTTCATTATTGATTAAATGAAAACATTGTTTTCTTGTTTTGTTGATAGTATGGATGTATACACTTACCCTTTAAAACAGTAGCATAGTGTACTTTTTCTAGGAAAATAAAAACTAATGCCCATCTAGCCCACCTTTTTCAGGACAGAAAGTATAAAAATAGCATCACCTCGAATTGTGTTTGTTCAAAGAGTAGATTTTCATGTTCATGTTAGACTACTCTAAATTAATAGCAATAGAAGCCAAAGATGGATTGAAATGAAAGGCTATATGGTGGTGGTAGGTGTTCAGGCAGTGATGGTGTGGATGTTAGAGGGAGAATTGGTGAATGTGGCTTGGAAAGGGGAAATAGGAATGCGCAAGTGTAAAATGAGATCATAAATTAAATTAAGGGTCAAGAAAATGGGGTGCTCTCAAGTGAACTATAGTAGGAATAGTATTCAAGGGAAGCCCAATTTCAACAAATAAACTACTCCTTCAGAATATGCAACAAACAAATTAAATAGAAGTAACTAATAACATACCAACAATGAAGCAATATATAAAAATACGGAACAAAAGATAGTAACATACGCACCTACAAAGTACAAATAGAGAAGATGGTTTTCCAGGTCTTGGCCCAAGATCTCGATGGAATTGAGTTCCAACAAAAACGAATGATCAAGGCGACTCAATGATCTGCAACACAATGAAATACATGATTATCTACAATCAAATCAAACTAACACCATCATTATTTGGTATAGTACATGAAATACACAAAGCAAATGATATATTACATTACACCACCTTTGTGGAAATCCTCTAGTTGTTGTTGTTGCTCCATTTCTTCCCAATATTCAACTCTTAACAATAATCTAAACATAAACCCTAATTGAAGTGAGTGAATAAGGAAACAAATCGGCAAAAAAGGGAACTTAATTTTAGATTGAAAGTAAAATCGAATCGAATCAGAAGAAAAGGAAAATATAAATAATGGAGATGATAGTTACCTGGTATTTGAGACCGGAACCAATGTCAGAAGATCCTCCTTGTTGATCTCTTTTAAGGAAAGGTGAAGAGGATGAGAATGTCTTGGAAGGAGATGAAAGCTAAGAAAGGAGACATTAGAGTGGAGAGAGTAAAAAGAAGAAAAGGGGAAAAGGCATGATCAGAAAAGGCGTGATATGGAACGAAGAGGAGGGAGTTCCCGAAGATGGAGAGGGAGGATGAGATCTTGAGGAGAGAGGTGATGTCAAGGCAAGAAGTTTGACCGTGAGAATAATTGAGGGGATAGTTATTATGGACATATGGTCAGTATATGAGGAGACAAAACGCAGAGTTTTATATGGAATATGAGCAAAGTGATGTGCCTCGGTTACTATTCATTATGAATAGTAACTTGGCTTGCCCACATTTTAGTAAGGGGGAAAGATAAAATAATCTTTAAAGACTAAAGTTGCACTGATAATGGTTAAAATTACACTTATATAAGACTGAAGTTACGCTTGTAGGTGACTAATATTAAATAAATTTGGTTAGAGTTAAAAAAATTCAAAATAATGTCTCAAACTGACTTTTTAGCATAAAATTACACTATTAATGATTAAAGTTACACTCGTTTAAACCAAAAGTTACATCCTTAAAAGACTAAGGTCTCATAAAGTCGTCCTAAAATTACAAAATTCATAATAATATATGTTAAAATCACTTGGTAGTATAATATTAAAGGCTAAAGTTACACTCATTAAAGGCTAAAGTTACACTCGTAAAATTATTTACGTTAAAATCGCTTTTTAGTATAAAGTTACGCTACTTTTGATAAAAGTTACACTCATAAAACAGTAAAATGTCATAACTTGGCAAAAACATGAGATCATGAGAAGACAAAGGTTAAAAAATAGTGCATAACTATGAGAGAGGAAATGTAATTAATTAGTGCATAAGTAATATATTAATGACAAGTGTGTTTTTTGCTTCTAACAAACCCACATTTTCTCTTCATCTCATCCATCCATTTCCTCAATCCAATGGCTCTTAGAAGAACTCATAGACTCAAAATATATGATGAACTCATAAGAACTTGACAATATATACATATATATATATATATATATATATATATATATATATATATATAGGAATACATAAATACTGGAAATAAGACAGCAATAAATACATAAAAATTATAATGTCGTAGTCTTAATATTCTGCAATTGCACCTCCTCAATCGGTAAGACGTTATATCAATCTGATTACTTGCATAATTCACAATCTCCCAGTCCAACGCGTTAATGCTGGAAATTCATCTTCAAAGAGCCTTACCTCGTAGAGGGACATCCTTATTCATAATGGGTTTTCAAATGTTTGAAAAATCCACCTGGCTTGGATTGCTAATCGTGGATCTCTTTGATATGCTCTGATCGAGTTTCATGGGTCCGGTCTTGACAATTTTCGCCAAGCAAAACAACTCGCTGCAAGGTATGCATCACCTGACCATGAAAGGCGGAAAACGTGACTTTTATGTCGACGATCCTAATGATCGTTATGTACACACTGGGCCTTACTTATTGGTTGTCACTACTGAGGACGCTTATCTGCTTAGAAGGGAGTTCGTGTATAGTATTATTACTGTACCAAAATCCTGGGAAGATGAATAAGTGCCTCATTTTGATCACCGTGTTGATGTCGATATAGTGATTTAATTTATAATAAAGTTTATGTTGATTACCCACCCCCATAGTCAACTCCTGTTAGGAAGTTAAATTAATTTAATTGCAAGTCGTTTATTACTGTGTTTTTTTGTTTTTGTTTTTTTGTGCCTCCCTTTGTTTTTCCGTATTGTTGTTTTTTTTGCCCGTGTATGATATAATCTTTTTAATATACAGTTCTATTATTAATTACTTGCAAACGAACAGAAAAATGAATGAAACAATAGTAATGATTTAGTTTACATTAATTACAATAGCATAAAAATATTAAATCAAAAATCAAAAAATCAAAATAAAAATTTAATTACTTTAGTAAAGAGTTTATAAACATTTCTAAAAATAAACAAAAATTGAAACATATTAATAATAATGACAACGGTTATCAGAAGAACCGTGTTTGATTATAATAAAATAAAAACGGTTTTACAACTCGTAATAAAGTTTCTTCCATGTTTTGTACTATGGAATTATTTGTATATGAGGTTTTATTTCATTAGAATCACTACTCTATATAACAAAAACATTAAAAAGGTGAACTCATCATCCTTGCCGTCACCGACTCTTCGTCGTTGTTGTCGTCGTCGTCGTCATTAATCTTTATAGCTTATAAAAGGTAATCTAATTTTCATAGCTACGGGTTTATATATATGGGTTGAACTTGAATGATTGATGCTGAAATTGGTGATCCCATTTATAATAAAGGAATTGCTAAATTTTACAATTTCGTTCATCAAAATTTTCATCGCTCCTTATCAATTCCGTGCCTTTGTAATAGATGTGGTAATATTAGGTTTTGTCTCTCCAATATGTCAAAATCACTTAGAAAATAATAGTTTCAGTAAAGGTTATAGGCGTTGGAATTTTCATAGAGAATTAGAGGATGAGGATGGGGAATCTGATGTAGAGGTAAACAATCACACACTTAAAACTGGTTTAGATATAGAGGATAGGGGATATGATGTAGAAGTAAACAATCGTTCACCTTCACCTGAAGTTGGTTTAGATGAGAAGTTTGCTGAAGATGATGGATTCGATGATTTTGAAGCTACCGGTGATGGGGATATAAATGCTAATGATTAATTGAGAAGTTGAATCAATCTGAAATGCCTATATTTACTGGTTGTAATAAGTATTCCATATTGTTCGCGGTGGTAAAGTTATATAACTTGAAGGGGTCAAATTGGTGGAGTGATAAGAGTTTTACCGATCTTCTAGCTTTACCATGTGGCATGCATCCTGTCGGTTATGTTCATCCGAGTCGGACATATGAGGCTAAAAAAAATGATTAGAGAATTGGGCATGAAATATGAGAAAATACTTGTAACACCCCCATTTATTAAGGAGCCCTTAGCAAACATTCCCTAATAAATAAGATTGTTACCATCTCGGTTTCCCGAGGCAGTGAATAACAAAGTAAAACCAACCAAAGTATTTTAAATTAAAACTTTAATAATGGCCTTATTGCAATTATTACAAACCAAGTCAAAACTCGATTAATAAAAGTTACAAACTCTTGCAGCGGAATTAAAACTAAGTGAAGCTATAATCTATGTCATGTCCATCTCCCTTCCAGTCCAGGCTCCCAAAGTTAGCTCAAAAACCTGTCAGTCAATTTGCTCCCCAATAAAGGGTTCATCACAGGTGTTTAACAAATACACTGTCAACCACAAGGTTGAGTAGGTTAATAAACACAATACAACCACAACAAATGATATACTGATGTAAATGCAATGCAATGAGCTCAATAATCCCGAAACTCCCGTTCATCCCGTAAATCTCTGGCCCAAGGTATACATCATCCCAGACTAAGCTGAGGTATCCATCATCCCAACCGGAGTTGAGGTATACATCATCAAAACCGAAGTTGAGGTATACAAGTCATCCCAGACGAATCTGAGGTATACAATGCAAATGCCATGCCAACAATAATAACCATATGATATGCCAATCGTAAT
>JAOWBH010180872.1:0-10059 GCA_028566215.1 Silene coronaria
GGGGATTATTGACTGAACCGCAGTAAGTAATTAATTCCAAAAGGCCACAACAACTGGAACAGAAAAGGATGGTCAAGATAGAGAGCTAGTTAATGACATGATTCTCTACACAAAAACATGCATGTTTTCTAAACCAAGATTGGATTAATTACAGTCAAATCATCTTTAGTTTACACTACTCATCATAAGCTCATTCCAAACAAAGGTGTTTGACAATACATTTACAGACGGGCACGAGCATGTACACACATAAATTTATCAGATAGAGTTGAATCCTCGTAGTTAGGATTCTGGCTCATGTAATGTACAAGAAACAAGAACACTAGTGTAATCATGTAGAGAAGTAACCAAAAGAAAGATTACATACTTACCTCAATCGATGATAAAGAAACTCCAAACACAAAGTTGGATCTGCATTCCATTATTTGGTGACCATCCAACAGTCCCTTTGCCTTCTTCATTTCGCTTATTGTAAGAAGCTCGTTCTTGCTCGATGCTCTCGCTGATCAATATGAATATAAGAGTATAAATAGAGAGAGCATTCAAATGAAGTACATGCCATGACTAGCTAATATCTACATGGTAACAGTTACGAATTAACAATCTTGTATCCCACACAAAAACGACAGTCTACTGGATTTTTTCCATGATTCCCGCCCTCTAAAACACGAGATCAGAGGCCCAAACAATCTCAACAAGATTGCTGTTGAATTTCTCAAGAAGGGCTATCTCATCTTAACAACAAGGGTCTACCTAACATTACATCTCCGTTTCTAATGGAGTTAGGGATTTGCCGGCTATTAAACAGATTAAAAGAATACTCTCTTCGTCCCAATCATTTGTTTACCTTTGATTATAATACTCCGAATAAAACCGCTAAAGAAATGGCTGGGACGGAGGGAGTACAAAATAGCAAATGATTCATTCAACTAAACTACTAAGACTGTCTACCACCGAGTCCACCAACCGCTTAACCCCACCATTTGCGGAAGCCCTTGAAAAATCGAAAGCCATGTTATCAAAAATGTAGTTCACCAAAATAATAAAACAGTCTGGTTCAACAACTTCAAAGCAGGACTCCCGCAAATTGCAAGATAAGAGGGTCGGATGTACAATTATACACGCAACCTTATGTATTAGTGTTAGCAACACAAAAAGACGGTTTTTGAATGACCCGAGATGAAAATTAAGTCGATAAGTACAATTGGGGTGTCAAGCAATTCAATTTTCAGCAACTAAATACCAAATAATTGATGCGATAATACCAAGATTATAAAAGAGTGATTAATTAATTAAAAATAAAAGAGGAATTAAAAAGAAGAAAGAAATGAAACTTACAAGAAATTGAGAGAGGAAAAGCAGAGCGGAGGAGAAGTAAACAAGAAATGAAGAATGAACTGGAATTGTAGAAAGACAGAATGGTGAGAGGTTCAATTACAATTTAGAATTGCACCTCTTTTAACTCCTCAATATTTCTGTGGACTACATAATTCCCTATTTATTTGTGTTTATTCAATTCAACTAAAGTTATGTCAAAAGTTTTGAGAAATTGTTTTTTAGAGCCCAACCCAAACATTGTTTGTAGGCCCAATAAGTCTGAATAATTTGTGGCCCACTTAAGTTATATTTACGACAGTCGAGTTTTGAAAAAAAAATAAAAAAACGTGCTCATATGAGATGATATATATACTTCCTCCTATTTTATATAATCTGTAGTCAAAAATTCATTAAAACCGCAGAAAATTAGCCACAATTAAATTCAAGTAATGATAAATCTAAAGAAATCAACACAAATTCATACAAACATATAACTACTCTTCTTACAAAGTAATAGAACATTAAGTTTTCGTAGTTGCTCTTTCATAGACGGGTATAAGAGCATAGTAAAAATAGCCTAGGACTCCGTATATAATCCAGATACATAAATATTAAGTATGGATGCACCATGTCAGCCATTTTTTGTTGGTAAAAACGTTATATCATCTAGGATGGTATTATGCCGACGTGGCGAGATTACACTGAATCGAGGACTAACAAAAACCCGTAAAGTTGAACATAGTATCAGCATAACAGTGATTGCTTTCAAAATCCAAATTATTTGACGAAGTAAACATAAGATGCATGTACATTTTACATCCAAGAAGTTCAGGATAAGTTGAAATCCAAAGTGAAGAATCCAAATGCATCACCATAGTACACGGTATTAACCCAAACCCCGACTTAAACAACCCTTACAGATGGTATTCAAAACTTCCTCAAACAGCAGTACAAGTACACTACTCTTCCTTCTTGTCGGCGTCACCAAGAGAAGATGGACTGACTGTCTCGACGGCTGCATTCTCCTGTGGGATATCTTCTTGCTTTGGAAGTTCACTGTCGGTAGCTTTAACAGCTTCAGAGGGTTCACTAGAAGACGGTTCATCACCTGAAGTAACATCTTTCTTGATAGTTCCGACCTTGACATATTTACTCATGAACTTGTATTCCCAGTCTTGTAAGGCCTCGAGCTCAAAAGGACCAAGACCAGAGATGTCACCAGTCAAATCTTTATCTTCAAAGGACATCTTGGCTAAGGCTCTGCTAGCATCTTTGCCTGCGAACAGTGCATATGGGCCACCTGGACCATAGAACATCCTGGAAAATGCACGATATTCGATGTAAATTAGGGCGTTAAAGTACATAGCAGCAGAAAAAACAAAGCCTAGCTGCCAAAATGACTTGGAGTCCAACAACAATGACCATCATCATGTGGAACGTTAAAGAGAAGTAAAGAGGTAATTCCATGAAAAAGCAAAGAAAACGACAATACGAGAACATCAGTGTTAATGCTACATATGCAAGAACCAAACAGAAGTCACCCGTTGAGATGATAGCCAAAATATTTCGTAGTTTTCATGCACTCATAATTGCCTGCCCATTTTGGAAATCCAAATTTGATGCCTTGGTGGATCCATGAATTGGAGTCACAGCCTCATTAGACAACGTAAATAAATATTTTTTGAGCAACTCTCTAAACAGTTGAGGGATTAAAACCAGAACATTGAGCAGTTGATTAGTTTTACACTACACAGGGTGATATGATCTTCGGTGTAATAAGGAATAAAAAAGATGGGCAATAAGAAAACATAAAACAAGTGAAAACAACCACACTAAGTTTCTTCCTCAAATCCTTCACAAAATGTAGTTATTCAACAGCGGTTTCCAAAGTACCGGTAAACATAGCATATGAATGAGGCTAGAAAAGCAGTATTCCGTAAAAGAAAGAACCAATATGAAGTTGCAGCACGTAATATGTGGTTCACCTATAACCAACAACTGCATAAATAAAAGTCACGTCTTGAAGGCTGAAACCCCCAACTAGAAGCTCAAATACCATGAAACACACTTTCAATGACAAATTACTTCAAACTTCACACACCTAACACCAACTAACCCTAATTATCAAGCCGAAAAAACCAGCACATATAATTAATTAATGTTGAAGAACTTTACAACAACAGCAACATCACCCCGGTGTCTTAAACGCTTCCGGTCCATGCAAATAGCGGGAGCAGGAGTTGGAAGAACCCAACCTTTCCCCTATAACACAGTGAGGTAGTTTCCAAAAAGCCTAAAATGACTATTACCTCAAAAAAAAAAAACCACAGCTAGTTTGGTGAGCATTGAAGAACATAAAAATCAATTAAAACTTTTAAATTAGACAACTTTCATCAGCAAGATATTAACTTTTTTAACATCAGGATTTAGTACCTACAGCATCATGATTCATAACATGAGATACGAAAATTTTAAGATAAAATCAACATGTTAACAAATCAAATTCCCCGTTCAATCAGCAAACACTGTCTGCAGTCTGCACCACACTCAAAATCAGTAGGAAATACAATAATCCGACACATTACTACCTCCGTCTCAATAATTTGTTATTTTTCATTATTTGTTTCTAGGGATATTTAATCGAATGTAAACAAATGATTGGGAAGGGCAGATATACTAATCAATCCCCTCCAAGATACTAGACTCCTTTCCTCCCAACAATCTGTTAGACTTTTTTTATTCTTTGTTTTCAGGGGGTATTTTAATCGAGGGTAAACAAATGATTGAGACGGAGAAATACTAATCAATCCCCTCAAAAATCGATACAACCAACTACACAAAACCACCCAAATACCAACTACCAACAATCAAGACACATAAACATGAAAACACAAAAAACCCTCAAATTAAATTAACCAAATTCAACAATCAAACTAACAATAAAAACATAATTAACAACACAACTAATTAATCACTCTGTCCGTCCTAATCACTTATTTACCTTTGATTAAAATACACTCGAATAAAAAAAGTAAAGAAATGATCGGAACAAAGGGAGTAATTAACAACACAACTCACTAACAATCAACCAAATTAAGAAAAAAACCCAGATAAAAAGATAACTACCTGCTTTGAGAAACATCATAGATCTGACCTTTGATAGCCATAAGCAAAGGTTTCTTACTATCAGAACCATCATACTGTTTCAACTCATCTTCAGTAATCTCTCCTAATTGAACCGGAGGCGGTAGCGGTTCCATTTGTTCTTCAAAAGATCTGGGATGTTGATGATTAGCAGATGAAGACGATCCAAATAACCCGAAAACAGCATGATAGAAAGCTAGACTTAGAGCAACTACTGTGAAAAATGTTACAGGAGATAAACCAGTGTATACTGTTATTGCTTCTTTCAGTGTTTCCCATAGCTCTAATGCCATTTTTGTGGGAGAAGTTTCTAGATTTTTTTTGTTGGGGGTTAGGTAGGGTAGAGGAAAGGGATGGGAGGGGGATTATTGAGTTTTTCACTAATTTCTCTGTTTTATAGTAGCACGATTTTTCAATTATTACCGATAATATCTTTCACAAGTTTGTAATGGGTCAAATAAAATTACACGGTTTTATAAACACAAGTCATATTTGAGTAATGTGACTTTCTAAACATTTTGATTTTTGTCTTTATCTACCCATTTGGGTAATATTGAACCCAAAATAAATTTGTGAATGATATACTTGTTATAATAGTCTATTAGGTAGAAGAAAAAATTCAACGTGTTTTTTTCCATTTATTTTTATTATTAACTCTCAAAATAGAAAAATTTAATCATTGAGAGTGGGTTCGAAGTTTGGAACTTGGAGTTAGGAAATGAATAATGAGAATGTTGTGGTTTGTGTTAAGTAGTTATTTTATGAGATTAAAATATTTATTTGTTATTTGTTTGATGTCATATTGACCAATCAATACAAATAGAGGTGTGAAACGTGGCGGGTTAACACACCTCAGCGCGGGGATGTGGGTCGAAAAATGGTTCCCTGCCACTCCCCGGTTAGCACATCGTCAGGTCTGGCCCAATCCAATCATCCCCCAGTGTCGGGTTAGTGCCATGACTTCCTCGGCTCGGGCCAGTCTAAATCAACACAAATAAAAAATATATACAAACGCTCAGCACGACCCCAAACAGGCCCGCTACTCGACGGGCCAAACAGATGCTAGTGCTAAACAAAACTGGCCCAACCCAACGCAATCCTCATTTTGTGCCGTGCCTCAGCTGCTGACCCTCGGCCCGACTCACCCCTTGGCCCGGCCCACCGCACATAGAGAATGTAAAAAAATAAAAAATAAGTGACACAGTATATTTCTAAATAATTTATAATTCGTTTTTATTTCTACTCAAATTTATTAATTTGAATTTTGTGATATGGTTAGGTAAGAGAAGATTTAAAACAATCAAATAGAAACAACCTAACACATCCAAATTTCTTACTATGTAATGTCAATGATGTATCAATCCAATTGGGGACCTTGGGGTGAGCTATAAAAGTTACTCTCTAGGTGGTCATGAATTTTATGATTTTCATTTGTGATTTTTGTAAATGAAAAAGCCAAACTTGAAACGAATTTATTCGAAAATTGTTAAATAGACTATGTTAATTATGGATACATGATATATACTCAAATTAACCCCAAAAATGGTAATGCAAAAGAAGGTAAATAGTTGGCCAATGACCATTAGGTTGCCAGACTAGATGAGAGTCGGTGGGATCTAACTCAGCTGAGCGGAGACACGAAACAAGTTTGCTCATACTGATCCTAATCTATCACGGTGAAGAGGGGGGTCAGAGCGGGAAAAATGGGGCTTGAATCGTCCTGGGTGTGGGTCTGGGCTGGATGGTCTAGAGGCAAGCTACTCACCTACATGGGTTGTAGAAAGGCGATTGATAGATCGGTCGGAGCCCGACCACCTAAATGCACCCCTAGATTAATTCGAAACCAATAACTCGGCTCTCAACTAGGAATGGCGATGAGGCGGGGTAGGTGCGAAGGAGCGGTAACCCGCACCCGCATCCGCTAACTATAATGCGTACCCACACTCGCCCCACGACCCGCGATTAATAACACTTTTCAAAACCGTTCCTGCCCCGTGGGGACCCATTGACCCGCCAAATTATTTATCACCTCGCAAAACAATTTTTAAAAATATAAATTTTGAATCTAAAATATACCAGACTCGTACTCTCGTACAACTTAGACAAAAAAGTTTCATAAAAAGGTTTAAAATTCAATTAACTAGTTCACATTTTTTTCAAACCAGGAAATAGTTTTACAAACAATGAAACACATATCCCAATTAGATATGTTGAGCCTGATTTGAGTTTTTATTCTCTTTAAATTATAATTTTTATTTTATTTTTATAAAATATAGTTAATTACCTATTACTTATTAATTATTATAGGTTGTTTGGAGACGAGTAAGGCGAGTATAAACGGAGCGGGAACATGCGGGGCAGGACGAGCGAGGTGGGTGTGGGGCGGGTCTCATGTGATACCCGCCCCTACGACCAGCGACGAATGACACTTTTAAAACTCATCCCCGGCCCACCACCCGCCACGTGGCGACCTGTCAAAACCCGACCCACTGACCTCCCTACTCTCAACACTTTCCGGTCTCCAAATCTCAACTCTCCCAACGATCAAATTATTTTTGCAAATTCAAAATCAAAACTTCGCCTTTTTACAAAAGAAAAAAAAAAAAAAAACAGATACAAACTTTCCTTCACTCTTTTGCTTCTCTCTACCAAATCTTGAATCCCTTTTCTTCATTTGCCTCTCTGCTTCATTAACCCACAATTTAGTTGAGTGAAAAACATCAGTAGAAATGGGGGTTAAAAATTTGTGGGATATTTTAGAGTCATGCAAGACTACTCTGCCTCTTCATCATCTTCAGTAAGTCTTTTCACTTTCACTTTATTTACCCATTTCTCATTTTCACTCCTTTTTTTTTTTCCTTACTATTATCACGACGGCCTTACACAAGAAGTTTGTAAAATGGTTGATTAAGTAACTAACTTTTCATATAAATGTACTGTATGAAAGTATTTGTGGGTCATGTTCTTTTGTATTAAAGGATTCATTTTATAGAATACTCGCGTAAGACGGCCTTACATAGAACTAGTGTTTCCAATGGCCGTTAATTGTTGTATCTTTCTACTTCTGGGTATTTTGTGGGGTGATTTGCTGTTTATAATTTAGTTCCCAAAAGTTCGAACTTTTGTACTATCAGGTAGTGTATTTTAATCTAACATAAACAAATGATTGAGACGGAGAGAGTAATTGATAACTGATTAATTGACCATTCATTTTCCCAATGTTGGATGGTCATTTTAATTTCGCTTCAAAATGTGATCTTTTGTGCTACTTCACATAATTGGTTATCCCTTGCTTCTGATATTCATGTTTTATCGTTATTAATTACACCTCCGTTTGGTCCAATTCACTACATTTTTCAAATATGCCTCGCATATTTTATACTCCGTATTTGATAAAATGTACGAAGTAGTTAAATTTAGGGAATTGGACTAAGCAAAGGTAGTAGATTTTTTTTTGGATATGGAGGGACGGGCAGTCGCTACCTTTTTTATTAGGAGCGCGCAGGGAAACCTGGGCATATCCTCTATTAATTAGCATATACAGAGAAACATTGTAGGATTCTGAATTTGGTCCTCACAACAGAAAACAGTGGAGTTTTAATATTTTGCAGCTAGCTTTGGGTTAATTTCATAAGAGTATGTGGAAATCTGAATATTGTTGTTTATTGCGGCTGCAGGAACAAGAGGGTGTGCATAGACCTCTCATGTTGGATGGTACAACTCCAAAGTGTCAATAAAACATACTGCGCTATGAAAGAAAAGGTTTATCTTAGGGGCCTCTTTCACCGTCTCAGGGCTCTCATCGCTTTGAATTGTAATCTTATCTGTGTGACTGGTTCGTCCAAAATCCTTCTTTTGGTTTTCTTTCATTGTATGTCTTGTGGGCTTGTAGAGTGGTTGAGAATACTCGAGATTAGTGTTGATGTTATACGGATTGCAATCATCTTTTGGGCAATGTCATGTATGCCAAAGCCATTGTCGTGCGTGGGAGTTTGGAGCCGTTGAATTCTTATTCTGATTGTTCTGTTTAGAGTTTCATTGAGATACGATAACAACGCTACCCAAATCCCTCATTGGCTTTCGCCTTTTGGTTAGGAAGGGCTTGATTCTCGCAACTTAGCCTTGCGTCTTTAACACACAAAGGCTGTTTTATGGATTTCTCATGATGAAAATTGCCTTTGTAAAATGCATCTACATAGAGTTTTATGAGATGTAATAGATAAATCTTCTGAGTTTATTTGGACAGAACTATGTTTAAATCTCTTGAAAACTAATTTCAGATATCTCCATATTGTTTGCTTTTTAATAGATGGTGCAGTCCCGGCTATTAAACTTTCTACGTATAGGAGGCGTTTGAATACATTGAATGATGTACGTCACATTGCTGTCTTCTCCCTCATGTTCTTAATTAGCAAAGGAGATTAGAAACTTGTTCATTAAATCTTTACTTTCTCAAGCTAGGTTACAAAAGATGATGTAGAGAGACAAAATGGTACTTCACTTCGAAGAAACATGGGCTCTGAATTTTCTTGTATGATCAGAGAGGCGAAAGCTCTTGCCACATCACTTGGTATTCCTTGCTTAGATGGGTACGTTTAATTACTTTTCTGATTTATTACAACCTTATATTTATCAACTAGTCATGAAGGGTTTAACTGAATGCATGGTACTACCTCTAGATGAAAATGCGAACTTGATAGAAGTGAGACAAATGATTTTAGTAATCACCTTGCAACCTTAAACATCTTAAAAAGAACGGGAAAAGGAAAACAGCTGAGGAGTCGTGCGGTGTACTCATATTATAAATTCTATGAGACACTTTAAGGTGGTGGTGCATGAGGTCTCTACACAACATTTCCTGCATTAAAACATGGTTATATCGCCCCAATGAGTTTGTTGACCTTGTTCTTCTCATGCTTCAGGGTTGAGGAAGCTGAGGCACAGTGCGCACTATTAAACTCTGAATCACTTTGTGTGAGTTCTATTTCCTATTTACTTCATATTTCTTCGGCTCAATGGCATTGTTTTGCATACAATTCTTATTCGTACATTGCAAGAAGCCAAGAACCCTAAAAGAATTATGTCATGGATTATATATTTTTACTTTTGGGCGAAGCAAACTGCCTGTGTTCCTTATGCAATGAGGACCTACCAAGAACCGTGAGAAAAGTTGTGTTCTCATACTTGCTGATTGAGTAATCGGAGAGGACCATTAAAACTTCCCGTTTTAATCTTGGCGTCTACAGAGTGACTTGGAATTGAAATAAACTTCTTAGAGGGATAGCCATTTATTATCACAATGATAATGATGTTTACTTCCTGCTGTTTCAGGATGGATGTTTCACCTCTGATTCAGATATCTTCCTTTTTGGTGCAAAAACTGTCTACAGGGATATCTGTCTCGGTTGGTATTTTGCCTTTGCTGTCTCTACCGAGTAGGTATTCTTACAAATCTAATATTGCTTCACTTGATGATTAGGAGAGGGAGGTTATGTTGTTTGCTATGAAATGAAAGATATTGAGAAGAAACTTAGACTTGGAAGGCATTCGCTGGTAAGGTCTTATCTTGTGCCTGGTAGGCTGGTACACCTTGTACAT
>JAOWBH010180883.1:0-18703 GCA_028566215.1 Silene coronaria
ATTTTGAACTCAGACGAGTAATTATGTTAGGGTTTATTATTTGCTAATTTTAATTCATTAATTATGTTAGTGCTCGATTTAGGTGCTGCTAATTCAGTGTTTTATTTTCAATTTATTTGGAATAATTCAATTATTTTTGGAGATTAATCCATATGCTATGCTGTGATACTCTAAAATCGCGTTTTTACTAGCTAGTGGTAAGGTTGCGAACATCTAGACCTTTAAATATATCGCTTTGTGGGATTAGTACTTGGCGGTGGCAGTGGTGGTAGTTCTTTTGTCGTAGTTACTGGAGGATGAGACGGTAAAAGAGGAATTGTCGTTAAGCGAATGCGATTTATTGTTTTGAGAAAAACTATTTGTGATAGTGTAGTGGAGGCATTTCTTATTGATGCTGAAAGTGCTAGGGTTTCATATATCAATTACTTTCAGCATGACGGTTTATGTTTAGAGGTTGTATTGTGGAGCTCCGTTGCTCTGTAGGCTAGTGGTTGCAACTGTGTGATCATTTATAGCGCCCCGCCAGCTAATAAAACATTGTCTGTTGGGATCAATCGTAGATAGGCAAGGAATTGTCTGATTTTTGTGTGTGTTAAATCGAAACGAGTTAGAGAATAGGCTATTGTTGCTTATGCTGGTATATGTTGAAATTGTTTTGTACAAATCAATGCACATTTGGCTATTTGGGTGAAGGTAATTCATAATTGTGGCATCATTTACAGCGATGATGATTTTTTTTTTTTTTTGTAGTGTATAGTCGTGTGCTTAAGTGTCTATAACGACTAGTTTTAGTTGTTTAGGATATGTTGGGCACTTTTTTTACATTTAAAAGAATCAATGATGGCGATATATGGCTTTTGAATATAAAAGATTAAAGAAAAATGAGGCACTAAATTGTGTGCGCTTTTAATATTGTGTAGTAGTAGTAGTTTGTTGACGCAATTCTCGACACAAAATTTTTATGGGTCACCTAGTAACAATGAAAAATTACATTGATACATTTAACCTCCAATTACCCCGTCATTGGGGTAATGGTATTATAATCGTTATTATCGTAGGATTTATTAAGGCGATGCAATTGGTGTTTGTTCGTCTATCTGCATTATCATTTGCACTTCTTTCCACTGTACGTTACAGAAGTCGTGTGTCATTCAACTTCTTTTAATTCGGCAGGTCAATTTGATAGATTAAAATCGCCTAACATTGCACTATGGATTCTGATGTACCCTCTCCTAACGAAGAAAGCAATGAACAGAAGGCTCAGTTTCGCAAGCTCACAAATGAGACGGTTCATCGAAAATATAGACGTCATTCCCCTATGGATAAATTGTCTGATGAAGATGGTCAGTCTTTTCTTTGCTGTAATTATGTGTGTCATTGTTTTATATCTGTTCAAAAGGTTGTAGAACTGAGGCTTTTATAAGATGTTTTAATCTTCACATTGATTTCTCAGTACTAATAAGTGCTGGTAATCCGATACGACTTGCTGCTGTCTGACGTCCTACTACGTACTTGTCTTGTTTCTTTACTCTGGCTCAAACTTCCCAGAGCATGCCATTTCTAACATTTGCTATAATGTTTTCTCGGCTAGTGTCTAACACTACTTTTAGTACAATTACAACAAACGTGCGGCCGTTAGTTTCTTTCTATTTACCATTAATTTACGTCTTTTCTTGAAAATGTAATGTATTATCCTTATGAAAGGTATAATGTACATCACTACTTTTGTAATTAGGGGATCCTTGTACTCTTTTAAGGCCGTGAACTTGTGAATATGCATGTTGTTGTTATCAATTAGAGCTTTGTGGTAGAGGTGGTTGAGCTGGGGAGTATATAACGCTAGCAGTTGTAAAAGAGACCTTGATTATCTAGTGTGTGGTAAACCATGGTAGAAAGTGTAACTCTATTTTTTTAGTATACCCAAGTTAACCTACTTGCTCTTGGAATCAAGATTGTATATTGATCACCCCATATTGCCATGTATATGTGAAGTCTTTGCTATTACATGAATTTATGAGGGGACATTACTCCGAACTCCGAAGAATATCCTACACTTTCTTGAACTTCAAATGATTTAAAAATGGTGAGGTTTTTATGGTCCATACTTTTTTTTTGACAAGTAATTGAGAATATTGATTTAAAGGACACAAATGGAGTGACACCCATGTATGGAAAAGATACCACAAAGTGTTGCCCATATATAGAAAGAGAACAAGAGGTCAAAGGATTAAGCTCTCAAATTATCATGAGTACTATTATTGTCTGGTCCATACTTGCATCATCATAATTTACTGTCTTGTTTTCATTTTGGAGTACGCATGCTTCAAAACTGAACTCCCACGACTGTTCATTTCAGGGAGCCCAAAGCATGATCATAGATCTAGAAGAAATTCTAATGTGATAGACTCTGATAGGAGGAAAGAGGATAGGGTGGATGACAGGCTATCCAGTCGGAGTGAACATGTTCAGCGCAGCGACTCTTACAGACATTCTTCAAGAGGCAATAGGCACGATGAGCAGTCAAAATATGGAAAGCACGCTGATGAAGATGACAGAAGTCATCAAACAAGTCGAGATTCTAGAGCTGTCTCTCATTCTGACTCGAGAGACCGTGAGCGTGACTATAATAGATCAAGAGACCGCTACAGGGATGTGGATAGGCATTCACGAGATCAATCTGATGTTGCAGTCAGGAAATACAAAGAGAAAGAGCTATCTTCTGATAGAACTTGGTATGATGGGAGACGTAGCAGTAGTAGATATGATGACCGCGATAGATATGTTAGGGATAAAGGTCATCGAGACGATAAGAGGGAGTATAAAAGCTCTAGAGATCATAAAAGTGACCGTACAGCTACCTTCGATGATTCTGTGAGGCAACGAAGTGATTATAAATCAAAATGGGAAAGTGATGATGTGAAGGATGTGGGTGCATCAAAATGTGAACAGGAGAAAAATGATCTGGTGGACTGCCGTGGAGATGAACTGAATATACCAGGAACGAAAGGTGAACATAGTCTTGTGAGCGAAGACACTGCTGCAAAAAGACCAAAGCTATTCAGCTCTGAAGACACTGAGACGAGAAAAGGTGGGATGTCTTGTTTTGTTTTTTACTTTTTGATTTTGACGCTCTTCTTTCTACATAACGTCATCTTTGTCAAAATTGAAATCACGGTGGATGAGACGTCTGACTCTAAACTTATCCCAGATCATGCTCCTGCTAATGGTTCTGAATCTGTCACTGGTGTATTTGCTGCTATGAAAGCTGCTGAATTAGGTAATTACATTTTTTCAAGAATTTTGTTTGATTTCAACTGTTTCCAATTGTGAGAAGCATTTTTAGGTTTGTGTAGATAAACTCTATACCTTGTTTCTTGTATCTCTTATGTGGAGTTCTCTTACTACACATTTATACCTCTGTCAATCTGTCTGCCATTGCCGATTTGCCATAATATTACGGGCAACGGGTGAATTGAGTGAAGTCGATACGAGAGAAGAGGTTTTTATTTTAAATAGTAAGCCAAAGCTTTATTTTATTTCCGATGAAGCCGACGACTCGTTAATCTTCGGTTCTGGATTGTGATGCTTTTTATTGTGAAGTAGCAGTCATTCGGTTCAATTTTGTGATGTAAATTTCGTTTTGGGTCCATTTGGAATAACCTCTATGTGTTGCTTGCATAGGAGTAATGCCACCTAATCCAACTCCCTTCCCCGCAATTTTTGGGAGCCCTCAAGGCATTGTGGTGAGGTTGTGGCAGGTCAAAGCGTCTATCTGAATTTCATTGTATAGCTTTTTGCTTGGTCCGGATTTGTACTCCTCAAGACACGAGTCCTAAATTCAGTGACATAATCGATGTTGCTTGATGATCATTTGATCCCCCTTCTCTTAAAATGCTCTTTTTGATTGGGTTGCGTGTACTTAGGATAGAGATTGAAAGCTTTGAGAATTTTATTTTACATGTTGGTTCTTCTACAATGAAGATTTTCAAATGGATATGAGATTCAGAGATAAAGATGATTTATAATTGCATATTTACTGCCAATCCTTGTACTGTGGCCCACATATTTGCACTCTCTCTGGAGGGTTAACTTGAGTTGTATATTATGTTTGGGGTGTTGCATGCAGTTAATAAGAACCTCAGTAGTACTGGGATAATGACTGCTGATCAGAAGAAGAAGCTGTTATGGGGAAGCAAAAAAAACACCACTACAGAAGAGGTACTTCTTAATCGCTTCCCTCTGTTATACTTGGTGTTTCCCCTCTTGTTACTTTTTCAAAATTCAGTGGCTTCCACCACTGAGGGTAGTGAGCTTGGGAGTTAAAAGTATCAATCCCTAGATGCCCACACTAGGCACTTTTAAGAAGTTCAATTAAGTTTAGGGGTACCAGTGATGTTTGTAAAAAACTAGTGGCAGCACGTAAAATTCAAAAAACACGAGGATAATAGGTAGAAAAATCCCTTTTATTTTTTTTCAATTTTAATTATATTCTCTCTTCCCTAGTCATATACCCCTTTATTTTTTTAATTTTTTTTTTATGTTTGTTTCGGATTTATTACACGTTTTTACCAAAAACTCTCTATATTAATACTTGGTTTACTTTTAAGGTATTCTGGTCTATTAAGTTTCACTTCGATTTTTAAAAATCATTTTAATCTATTCTCAATTTAAATTCTAAGCTTTTATGAAAGAAATCCGGGCTTTGATTTTAAAACCTATAAGTTTACCTTGTCTTTTGTACGTATTATGTTTCACTCCCCATTTGTTTTCCACTTTTTCTCTATATTTTCGCATTTTGAGGTGTGCTAGCACCCATGGACGGTTCTAAAGGATGACTCATGTCAGCCGATCCCAAATCATTTTGGGATTAAGGCTCTGATGTTTTTGTGACTAGGAACATCAAGCTGGTGAAGGATAGGGATTAATCGATGTAGTGATGGAGGTGAGTGTTGGAATGGCTAAAGCTGTAAAGGGCGGTTAGTGATTGATCGTAGTAGTGATGGTGGGAGTGGGTGTTGGAATGAGTGTGGGATGATTAAATAGCTGGTAGTTTTGACAGGGGGAGGAAGTTAGCAGTTAGAACAAAGCTGATTGAAAGGGAAAAGGCACAAAATTAATTATTAATCATTATGATGATTTTAGGAACAGAATTATTACACCATTAGACAGGGATCCAAAAATAGAGTAAATGATCAAAACCTGGAACTATTTTGGAAATAAGAAATCATGGAAAAAAATGGACGATGCTCAAATTTGTGATTAATTTAATTTTCTGTTCGTTTGACACTTAGTTTTTTGATTTCCACGTCTTTGATATGCATATACAGCCTAGCAACCGCTGGGATTCAGCCATGTTTTCTGATCGTGAACGACAAGAGAAGTTCAACAAACTCATGGTAATTATCTTTTACACCCCATTACGTTGGCTTTAGCAACCATTTATTTTTGAAAAGCATAGGTACTTTTTGGTCCTTGATTATGATGGAATAAATCAAAGTTTATCAGCAAGCTAGTATTTTATTCAACAAGTTTATCATAAGTTACTCCCATTATTTTGATTACGAGTACATTTTACTAACACATTTTCCAGACTCTGAGGTTGCCTTGGTACATATGGCCAATTGTAGGGTGTGAAGGGCGAAGTGAAGACTGCCTCAAAACCAGCAAGCAGCCAGGATGCGGAGAAACTGCAAGTCGATTTGGAGAAGCAATATACTGCTGGCCTTCGACGACGAGACGGACGTACTGTGGGTTTAGGGCTCTAAAGGTTTATTTGGAAACTTCATCTGGGACTTTATCTATCTGTTTGATATATGTCCATTTGTACCGGGATTTTGTTCACTATAGTTTCGTATGTGTTGAAACTCAAGAACAATCGCTGTATGTCCGTAGAAATTCTTGCTCAATTTTATCGTTCAAAGAAGCACTCTACCACATAATTATGAACGGTATGATATCCCACATTGCCACCCATATATAAGTGCAATACGGATGTTGATAATTACCAGGTTATCAGCAAATTCACGGCCCCAATACTGCGATAATGGCTCTAGGGTGCTACCAGCTTATTAGCAAATTGAGGTTATAGTAGACATGAGCGATAAATTACTTCATCTGTTATTTCTTCTTTTTAAAGGAGCACGGTGACTTGGTGAGTCGATACTCCACTTACACCAGTAGACGGAGAAGTCAGGAACCTTCATGAGTTCATGGCATTGTGCTATACTTGTCTTAACTCTTTAAGGTGTTTACTGTTCACGGCGATGGTAACAATCATAACTTGGCCTTGCAAAAGGTACGATGTTTGTCCCACTTTTGTGTCTCATTTTGTATGTCACTCCATTTATCTTTTGACACATTACTTATTGCAAATAAAAATATGTACCACGCATATGCTCAAGTGTTGATGTGTCAAAATGTGTGTGGAGATTGGGACACTAAATGGGATACAGAGCCTCACTGATTTTTCTATCGTGTGTTAAGAGGTATACGCTAATAATGTGGAAAGATTTACAAAATAAACTTTTTCTCTAATGTTATGGTAATAATGAGTACATACTTGAATTTCTCATGAGGATATCTTATGCATCTTCGCACATTTAATTTTTTATCATTTATTAGAAAACCCGTTATTATATTCCATATTTGACTTAATCAAGGTAGAGAATGGCGAACTAAGCCGTAGTAGGTATGCTCTATTTTAAGCTAGTACCTAAATAAGCATCAATACCAAATCACAAATTCTTACTTGTGACGGATGATATCCGTCACAAATAAGAGACGGATACCATTTTCCCTCACAAAATACCCATTTAGGGTGAGTGGAGAAACACATGGGGGGTCCCAAGACAGATTGATACCAAATATGTCTCAGGATTTAGGAGCAACCCTAATTAAATCTATGAAAAAGATTATTCCAAAGTTTTAATTTTGCTCATTGTTCTATCATTGTTTGGCCTTTAAATTAGTCATTTTAGGGTACACTCCTTTTCTTTTGAACTTAAACATTAATGAGCTGAATTGGATATTAACACACAAATAAAATTAACTTAACTTTGATCAACACTTTGCATGTTTCATTGTACATTGTAGCACTTTGCTAATTTTTTTTCTTCTCATGTTTTTATATGGTAATTTTTCATAATAGTTTATATAAAAATTCAGCAATAATTATTGTATAAACTATTTTACACAAGTTTTATTGTAAAACTACGTGATATTTTACTAAATAACTTACTAAAGTAATTTCAACTATGCCAACATTTTCAATCATAAAGACGTCATATTATTTGCAATGTAATGTTACAATATTTCATCGTAAAACCATTTTATATCAAACATTTTCAAAAGTGAGAACACGCCTAAAAAGAACTGTTGGTTTCCCTTTAGACAAGCCATTTCGATACGATTTTAAAGTGAAATGTGACCACAATTGGAACAAGTTAACATAAGTTAAAAAACTAATTGGATCATTATACTTATATTTGACCATAAAATGACTAGAAATAAAAGACGGTAATGATTCGTCTTCAACAAAAAATTGTGAAAAGAAATCCACACTAATTTGGGATTGTTGACCAAAAGTCGAAAACACAAGAGTTGTGTTAAGTTGATCGATTCAAACAAAATCCAAAGCTTCCAAAACTTTCACCAAACCTCACACAAAATCATCCGCGGAGTGAATTTCTGGGTACAAAAATAATCAGAATAAACTGTTAACAAAGACGAATTTAACCCAGAAAGCAAGACAAGACAAGATAAGAGAAGAGGCAGAGGAAGAATTGAAGATGAACGGTGGCCCTTCTGGATTCAGTCAGTATTTCTTTTCAGATTTTCAATCATACCCTTTTCTTAGATTCATTCAATTTAGCTGCCCATCTTGTTCTTTATGATTTTTTTTATATATAGTGTAAGAAAGTTGCCATCTTTTATGAATTATGTGGAATTGTTTGAATATGGTCTAAGATTAGGCTTAGCTTAGAGGGGTATATATGAAATTTGTAATGCAGTTGATATGAGAAAGTTGTGATCTTTATGTATTCATTTGGCATTTGAATGAATTTTAGAGCATGCCTATTACTCCCTCTCCGTCTCGATCATTTGTTTACCTTTGATTACGATACCCTTCACACACAATGAAGCCTATTGTTATTTCTTAATGCATATTGATTTTCATTTGTATTACAGATAATGCACCTGTCACTAAGGGTATGGTTATTTCCTCTTCCCTCTTCACTATCTTCTATGGATTTCAAGGCCGTTCTCACAAGCTTGGCCTTTCGTACCAGGTACACGTTGTCTTTTTAAATTTGTTTATTTGATGCGATTTTATTTGGTTTGTATGATGGCCAATTGCTATGTGGCTTTTGTCGTGGTTCCGTATACTATTATACCAATCCTGGTGAAGTTAATCTTACATTTCTGATTTGGTTGTATTACTTGGTGAATTGTGTGTGTGTGTATTTGTTACTTCATGGAGATTCCAAGAAGCATTACCATTGCTCGTTGAATTGTCCCTTTGTTGTAATGTAGAAGCACGGTAATAAGGCCTACCTACATTACTACTATATGCAGTTTTGTGCCTAAAAATAGTGTCATGTTCAGAAGATAAGTGTGACAGATATGCGTGGGTAAAACACTGTCACATTCACACGATGAGTGTGGCTGATATGCGTGTGATGCAAATTGGATGAGTGGCCATTACAGAAGGATTGGTTGAGAATTGAGGTGATTAAGGAAAGGGTAGGAGTCGTGCCTATTGAAGATAATCTTGGGATGAGCCGGTTAAGCACTTCAGCTGGGTTTGGGCATGTGATACAAAAAGCAGTAGATAGACTAGATACCCACTTAGAAAGCTTGAAGAATTGGGAATACGTAACGCTGTAATGGGTACAGAGTGACTAAAGAATTAACATGGATAGATGTGATTTAAAAAATATAAGCATCCTAGGGATCGAGGGAAATATAGCATTGGAGAGGGAACTGTTGAGAGAAAGAACCTGGTAGAGCATGAAGTTTGAATTTTTTTTCTTTCCAGGACTCCGTGAGCGAATGGTACCTTGATTTCTCTCATTTGTGTGTTTTTACGTTGGCCTGCCTTTTCTCTCTTCTGAAACCTTGGTCTACCTGAATCTGTGAACTCATATTACTACATCAGCATGAAAAAAAAACGTTAAGAGTGATCATTCAGATCTCACATAGCTTCCGATCGTGCTTTTTGTATCATACAGTTTTAAGAGTGTTAGGATCTCTTGTAAAAGATTATTGCTCTCACCTATTTTCGAATTTCACTAATATCGAGCATATGAGGTTTCATATATGAACTATGGAAGAATCGTTAAAAGTTTTGTATCTTTGCCGTTGAATTTAGGATAAAGTGAGTTTTTTTAGGTAATTTTGTGCGTTTTGTGATTGTTTGATTTGACGAATTCTTTGTGTTGATAAAGGGTACATTTAATTCACAGAAGCTGGGCGTCACGTATGGGTTTAAAATAAACCAAACTCATACCATCTGTTTGGTTGAGAAAAGTTTAAGTTTTATACTGATACCTTAGGTATGGAGTTTTGCTAACCAAGGGAGGAGGTGGGTATGACTCATATAGTCATATTACCCCTTAGGTATCAAATCAGATAAAAAGAAAATAAGTACTCCCTCCATCTCAAAATAAACCCCCTACTTTCGTTTTCAAGTCATTCCTAGATAATCTTTTTACTTTCCTTTTTCAATACTAAAAATTATTCGTTTCCGTGTAAAATTTGTCCCACTTTTCCCTACCTTTCTTCAATTATATAAATTGGTATCTGCGTATTTTTAACCAAGAAGATTATTTTGAGATGGACTGAGCATGATTTTCTCTCATCATCATGAAATAATTAAAATAGCTTAGTGCGTGAGTTATTATACTAAATTTGGCCATTTTATATTTATTAAACATGATTATTTGAAAATTGGTTTTATGTTTTATGAGACCAGTGATGTTGATGCAAGACCTTAGGAAGGGGAAAATTGGCAGGTTTACAGTTTGCCATACCAGTATCTTTCAAGTTTCAATATGTCAATGACATACTTCTTTTGATTAAGCCATGAACCTTCAGAGGATCTATTGATTTCCAAACCATACTTCTTTTGATTAAGCCATGAACCTTCAGAGGATCTATTGATTTCCAAACCAAGGAAATATTCCCAAGTCTTTAATTGTAAAGACCTGGTCAAGTACCTTCTTGATATGAGTAACATAAGCAGCATAATTACCAGTTACAAGAAGATCATCAACATACACTAATACCACTGTAAAGGAGGCCCCTGAATGTCTTATGAAAAGAGAATAATCATGCAAGGACTTAATAAAACGCCGAGACAGAAGCAATTTACTAAAGCTCAACACTCCATTGCCTAGAAGCTTGCTTTAACCCATATAATGACCTCTTTAATTTGCAAACTTGCCCCTTGGCAGCCAAAGTATAACCCTCTGGGTGTAACATATAAACTTCTTCCTCAAGAAAGCCATGTAAGAAAGCATTGTTGATGTCTAGCTGCTGTATATCCCAATGCTTCACAATGGCTAAGGCTAACAATACTCTTGACTGTGGTGAACTTGGCAACTGGTGAAAAAGTGTGTTTAAAATCCTTCCCTTCAACTTGGTTATAGCCTTTGGCTACTAACCTTGCTTTATACCTTTCTATAGATCCATCTGGTCTAAACCTTATCTTATAAACTCACTTAGAACCTATAGCCTTAAATCCAGGTGGTAAACTTGTGAGTTCCCAAGTCCCATTGGCCTCTAAGGCTTCTAATTCTTTGCCCATTGCAGTAACCCAAGAAGGATCATCCAGTCATCCTTGGCCTGATCATAAGTGGAAGGCTCATGAACAGCTAACACATTATGAGCTCCCCTATTGATAGTGGGGCAAATATAATCCTCATGCTTGATGAGCTGACAATAGCTGTTACAGCTGTCAGTGATGATGCTGGTCTTGCATCATCATCACTGGTCTCATAGTTTCTTTTGTCATCATTATGTGTAGGCATTTGGATATTACCGAGGGTCTTGTCGACTTCATCCCCTAGGGAGGTTATGAGGCCTATTTGTGGCTTATTCCATGAATTTCCGTCCAACTTACAGTTTGGTTGTGAGGGGATTGGGCTGTTTGTGGTTTAATCCATGTCTGTTGTTTAATCCGTGACCTTCTTTAAACCCTATGAGGAGCCTCTATTTATTGGTGTAGGCGAGCTTAGACGAGGACTAGGAAGTATTCTCTAATGTTCAAAAGATAACTTAGGTACTAAAGTAACATATGTAGATACCGTAATGTCAAATATTGATGTGTACAAATATCACTGATCAGTTGCTTTTTGTCCAACTTAATTTCCACTCTCTTTGTTACATGTTTCTTGATTAGAAGCATGTTACCCTTGGGAATTGATGTTATTAAACTCTGCCGTAATTTTTTAAGCAGTTTGTTCTGCAAATTGGAATTGTAACAACTTCAACCTAATAGTTTATCTCATTATGCAGGATGTTTTTCAGAACCCTAAGATTTGGAAGATCATCGTCTCAATGTATGCATTTATGTCAACTCCCGAGCTGATGTTTGGACTGTTTTTGCTATATTACTTCAGGGTATTTGAAAGGCAGATGGGGTCAAATAAGTATTCGGTAAGTTCACCAATGTAATTTGGATTATATGGATGCAATCTATTTAGCAGTGTGCAGAACTGGTTCGCTGAACTAGGCCGCTAATTCATTCAGTCTTCCAAACCTGAAATTTTGAGATGCTTTTGGATGTTTTTATTTTTTAATTTTTATGTAAGCATTTACTCGTGGGCAGACTAAAATGGAATACATAGACTATTAGCATGGACATTGGACAAACCTAAATAGAATACGTAACCTATTATTGGGGATATAAGGAGTATTTTTTTCTTCACGTTTATATACCAACAACAACAAACATCATCATAATCCCAGTGCCTCAATGGCTCCCACAAATTGCTGGGTGGGGAGATGTACCATTTAAATCTGTTCTTAGCTCTTAAACAATTTATTTTCCTCATTTTTGTATCTTTTTCTTTTCCTCTTTTCCCACTTATTTTTTCCGCCTATCCTTTGTTTTCTTATCATGTTTCCTTTCTCGCTACTTCTTCATTTTTTTTTCTGCTTTAAATTGACGCTTCCATATAGCACTTTTTGTAGCTGGCCCCAAATCATTTTGGGCCAAACGCGTTGTTGCTGTAGTTCGTCTATGTCTAATCAATTAATGCAATCTGTTGAGTTTCTGGTATCATGGGTTCCTATATAAATTAGGTCTGTGAGTTGTGAAGCTGATTATCTTGGCTGATTCTCTAACTTCCGTATTCTTCTTTTTGCAGGTGTTTATACTTTTCTCTTTCGCAGTTTCTTTCTTTCTAGAGAGTAGTATTTTAGCTCTTCTTAAAGGTACTACTGCTGGTAATTGTTGATGCACCGGGTATTTAATTATTCTTATCAAGCTACCTCGTTTATGGGTAATTTCTTTTGAAATTGCGCAGAGCGGAGTTAGAATTAGAGTTGTAGAGTATCTCTTTTACCATTTTGTTGTTATCCTTGTGTTGATTTGGTTTGAGTATACTGTATACCAAATAATCTGAAATTTTAAAGTTTGGTGTCTAGAAGGAAAGGACCAAGTACATATGGGGAGCGAGAGGGTGGGGCCATTTTTTTAATGTATCGAGAATTGAGAAATTAATCTTTTTCACTAGTGGTAACAAAATCAAATTCAAGCAATTTTTGGTTTTGGTTACTCGAATACCCTGAATGTATTGTGGACTCTGCAGTAAGACTTCGTGCATCCAGCCGCCTTACCTTGATATTTGCCAAGACCTTGAGATACTGCGGTAATGTTGTCATTGTTACCTGTTGGATAATGATAGTTGAGTTTGAGCAACATAGTTTCTAGGTGGTGATGCAGTATATATTCTGCGAATATGTTGTATTCTTTTGAATAGCAATGTGGAATTGCCTGGACCATGGTTTTGAGCTGTGTACTTGGGTGTTTGCAGATCCCAGCTCTTCAATCACCACCGGACCATATAGCCTCATCTTTTCAGCATTTGTACCATTCTTCTTTGATATTCCTGTGTCAACACGATTTCGGGTGCTTGGGTTAAAGTTCTCTGACAAGTCTTTTATATACCTAGCTGGCCTCCAGGTAATTATACTTGTCTGATTCTTCTCCATCTTTATTCATGTTGACTGCTCGGAAAGATGAGTTTCATGCTCCATACCTTGACTGAACTTTTGCTCTCTTTCTACTTCAAAATGTCATCCACTTACCCATGCCTGAGAAATCGGTTCCGGTCTTTATGACCTCACTTGAAGCTTAAAAAAAAAATCTGAAATAGACTCATACCAGCATTGATCTGATCCAAAAGCCTGGTCTGAGATAACCCTCAACAAGTAATCTGCTACTAGCCTACTACGCAAAGTAACAAGATTGACCCGAACTTGAAACAACCTGAACCTAACTTGACCTGACTAGATTCTGATCGGTGACCCAAATGACCTTTTTGCCATTTGTAGTGTCACCCACTCACCCCAAATAATGCTTTTGTTTCTACCATGCAGTTGCTTTTATCATCTTGGAAAAGATCCATTTTGCCCGGAATATGTGGTGTGATTGCTGGTTTCTTGTACCGGATGAACATTTTGTCCATCCGCAAAGCAAAGGTTAGATAATAATTTTCTAATTTTAATCGTAATACATACTCCGTAAATGATTTGGTGTATCTGAATATTCACCTTGATTTTCATCCTTGCAGTTGCCTTATTTTCTTACTTCGTTATTTTCACGAGTTTCTTGGCCGTCTGCGGGGAGCTCATCTTCTTCAGCTGGAACTCGGAACACACCCAGTACTGGTAGTGTGGCTTCTTATGGAGGGCGGCAAGTGGAGGCAAGTATACATACTCTATTTTGCTCTCCTCACTTTGCTCGTCTTCTCCTTTCCCTTAATTGCTTGAAGTTAAATGATTTGATTATAGATTATAATGCTTATTTGCTTTCAATATAAATCAAGTTAAACTTAAAGAATTTGCAATCATGTACCTTGAGATTTTACGGATCTTATTTTCATATACAAAGATTTTTGATAGTTGGTAAATGGTAGTAGTAACTCTCATTCCTCTTGATGCAGACATGGCTAAAAAGACTAGTCAAATATTTTGTGTAATAATTTATCAATTCTCCACCCAATGCAAAGCGTTTTTTTAGTGTTTAGGTGCTTAACTTGGAAGTCACCTGTATCGCTATATGTTACTCCCTTTGACAATTCATTGTATTTCATGAATCCATGTTTGGCACTTGATACTCAAACATAGTGCAACACTTGACATTTCGATTCAAGCAAAAAATTTTTTTTTTTTTTTTATATAATACCAAACCGCGACACTTGGAAAATGGTGGTGTCGTATATAGAATTTGAATATTTGTAAGATACATCGTTATAGTAGTTTGAAGTAGCTGTCATTCGATACAATTCTCGACAAAATTTTTCATTACAAGTCTGTAAACCATCTCTTTTCATACCTAATGAGCTAACACTTGGGCAAGGTAGCGTAGTGTCTGCTCCTTTTTACAATTTTACCTCTCCATTTGCATGAGTTCTTGTGGCACTGAGATAATGTTTATTGTTCCAAGAATAGTCCCATGAAGAGACATATGAGTATCATATACTGCATAGGAACTTCAATAGTAAAGCTTAAATTTATGATCGCTTGAAGTTAACTAATAAATGGTAGGTAAACAAGTATTTTGCACAACCTAATTAGCTTTACCAAGCTGATTAGCAGTTGAAAATTGATGGCTAAATTAATTTGTGGAAACTGCATGGCTGCATACTCCCCAAGCTAACAGAACTTGCAGGTCATTAATGTTGATCTTAGACATGTGTTAATTTATTGTAATTAATTTGGCTCATTCTTTCGTTTATGTAGAGGAATTACCCTTCTCCAATAGTTGGCTCAATGGAACCATCGGAAGACTCAATAATGATGCTGGTATCCATGGGATTTGACAGGGACAATGCGAGGCAAGCGCTTTTACAGGCAAGAAATGATATAAATGTCGCCACTAATATCCTTCTTGAAGCTCACTCCCATTGAGACTGGTAGTGCTTACTTGACATAATTCTAGGAATGGCAACTTTTTGTACAAGAAATGTTTCGACATAATTCTTCCATATTCTTGTTAAACAAGGAGCTACTTGTTTGAAAAGTGTCACTGCATATACATAGACAAGCCTTCCCACATGAGACATCTGTATTTTTTTTTTTTTTTTTTTTTTTTTTTTTTTTTTTTTTTGCGGTTTGTGAGGATGTAGAGAAGTAGTACAGTTTTATGTAAATCTTAGACCGGGAATGTAGATTTTATTATTGCTATAGAATTCTATTTTGTTACTCATGTTATACACAACAGTTCATCATTTCAAATTATTGCTTTTGGAAACATAAATTGTTGTATAGGACTATCCTATTTGTCAACCTAATTTACTCATATGAGTTAACATTAAATATTAACAATTGGATTGCACTAATAATGAAAGTCTTATACAAAATGCTAGGAAACACAAATCAAGGTCGCTTTGATAGTGTGGATAAACTTTGAATAGTCTCATAATACAGGTCGAAAGTACATTCCCAGTATCTTCTTTCTTCGGGTAGTACAATTACATTGGAATATATCATGGAAAAAAAATTTGAACTGAAAGTGCACATAAACCTTGCAACACTTGAGTTTGCTGCACTATCCCCTGATCAGAAATAATGAACGCCAGCCGTCAGTGTATCTTGATCTGACGAGTAAGACCATTGTTCTTGTTGTGGGTTCGGTCTGTAGATGGATCATTCTGGTTGAGTCAGTTTAACTATAGGCTTAGTGATGGAATAGACAGTGCTGAGATCCATTCGACTCTTATGAAGCTGGAATGCTGGGGTGATCCAACTCCCGCAGTTGCATTGACTGCCTGACCAATTGAAATACCCTAAGCGAGCATCACAGTGAGCACATGATAGTTTGCCCTCAATACCCCCTTCTTCCACTGCACAATCCAAATAACACAGTAAGATTGGAAGCATAACTTCAAAAAAATCCGATTGATGGCCTTCTTTTTATGTTTTAGATTTGATGTTATGTGTTTTCTCCTGATAAATGTTAACAAACACTACTAGAGTGAGAGAGAGAGAGAGAGAGGAGAAAGCACATTGTCACTCGTTTAACCTTGTAGTTTTTCTAAGATTAGTTTATTTCGGCCAAGAATCCACTAGGATGCACCAGCAAACAAACACTGAAGAACGTATCGAGGAATAAAAAAAAATAAAAAAATAAAAACATACAAGGAAACGACAATAAAGTACTAAACTAAACCACAAAAACAGTTTGGAAGTAAACAAAGCTACAAAACCCCTGTTGTCTTTGCAATGCGGCTCACATTCCATTCTTGGTGAAATAGCTAGCTAAGACCGTATTTGAAAGATTTGGGCTGTCATAAACTAGGAAGTCTAAACGCACACTTGAATCCCCGCCTTACCATAGCAAGACCATTTTACCAAAGTTTTGCTTTGTACAATCTACATATATTTTCCATCAAGAGACCAAGGATTTCCTGGAATACTGGACAGTAAATCAAATGGGTCGTTCACATGCCCATCCCAGCTGATTTTTCTAATCTACAGCAGAAATCAAAATACCTATTTCCCTTTATTAACAGGGTAGACATAAGAGAAAATCGAGTAGGAAGATAGAGAATTTATAAATACCTGTTTTCATCCACTTCAATGGCTCGACAAAAATTGAACTACAACCAAAATCGTCAGATTTGTTGAAGGACTTTCCACCATTTCTCTTGTGCCATTGGAAGGCTGTCATGCCTTCACCCGGGATGTGATCCACAATATTCTCTTGCAAAGCGACAACTCTTCTGCATTTCTTGCACCGATATGCTACATTGGAGTTTAAATTACCATGGAGAGATGTTTCTGGCTTCTCAGAGGCAACTTCCTGAGGCAAGCCAGGATCCTCTCCAAACTTAGAACTGTCCAACCTCTCGCCTCTATTATAAGAATCACCTGAAATTAAAAACAGCACTCTTTGAGTTTGTGTGCCTTGTAGTCATCTTCGCCCTGAATCATAATAATGCATACATTGCAGCATTAGTAATACATTTACAAGATGCATCCTTTTTTATGCCATTAAAACAGTTATGCCATATGAGAGCCAATTTTATGTCTCATCTCATCCTTTCTCCATGGGACACATCATCTCCTTCAGTAAAAGAGTCAAATTTGCATTTATTGATTGATAACTTCACAATATAATAAAGCACAGAGAATCCAGTTGGTCATTTTGCTTTAATCCATAACATTCAAAGCTAAATAATGATGATATTTTTGCTGCATCGAAAATGAAAAATGTACAGAGTATGTGTTTATTGGGCTTGAATGCAAATAACTCAGTTTCCAAAAGAAAAGTATGCACTTAAAATGCACCTCCAAATCTTGCCAATTCATGTGTCAAAAGAAGAATTTCTTCCAAGAATGTGGACACATAAATGATGTAGTATCACATAATTTCCTGCATGCAAGTAAAGATCCTCATCATAATTTCCTGGTCAATGGGAACATATTTGGCCTCCGTTAAAAGCCAAAGCAGGAAAAGGAGATGGAAAGCTCAGAAAAATGATTCAGAAGGTAATATGTCTAGTAAATGAAATCATCGAATCCCGCAAACAAAGTACACTGCGTCACTGACTCTACTTAGAGGAACGTCACTAAGTTGTTAATGTTGTTAAATTGATGTGTGTCAGTATCAGGCTCAGGTTGATTGCAACAGATAACAACTAAAAATCACTGCACACATAACCATAAAAGAACGGTATGTCAATAACCGTGGGATATTAGCTGCATAAAAACAAGCCCTTTACTTAAGAAACGATCAAACAAGGCATGTGAAACTTATATTCAGGACAGCTGAAACAAATCTGAGACATCAACACGACTACTTGATGGATTGCAGGGTGAAATAGAACGCACCCAGCATTTTCAAGCGGAAACGCTTGTATTTAGAGCTTCCACGATCAACCTTAAAACCCATCTCCTCAAACATTTTCAACTACAACAAAGAAACAAAAAAAAAAAGATATCCTGATATCAGGAAATGACTAGCAAATAATATTTCTGATGCAATGAAGATATACCATGTTTCATAAGATTAAATCAAAATGAGACATTTCTCTCACCTGTTCCAAAAAATTGTCATTTGGTGAAACAGACTCAGAACATTGACGTAACGATTCAAGCGCAGCTGCATAATTTGTAACAAAACATACAAACAATGTTGTGAGAAGATGATAAGAGACCAATAATACACAAAAATCAATATTGGTAAATGCATTTAGTTCTCAGAACAAAGTAAGAATACTATCACGCATACACACACCTTCGAGAGATAGTTGTTCTGATCTCATTAAATATGCTGTAACTATTGCTGCACTGCAACAAAGGCATACAAAGAAGGTGTTGACCATTATGGTAGAGAATTGAGAAAGCAGAAAAGGATTACAAAGCAGTCAAAAACTATGTTACTCGGATACTTCACTTAGTTGCCGTATCCCGTATCCGATACGTATCGTGTCGGATACGATACGACACTTCGATACTTAATTTTAGACCA
>JAOWBH010180895.1:0-10058 GCA_028566215.1 Silene coronaria
GTAAAATATATCTCACACATATTCAACAATTAAAATATATCTCACATATATTTAATAAATATATAGAAATGATTGGATAAAGTATAATATAGGGCAAAGCGTCTTGCTTGTGACGGGTTGGATCTTAAGACGGGTCGTTTGTGAGAGGAAATGGGTAGAGGGGACAAAGGTGGGACCCCCCCATGTGCTTCTCTACTCACCCTAAATGGGTATTTTGTGAGAGGAAACGGTATCCGTCACTCACTTGTGACGGATACCTTCCGTCACAAATGAGAATTTGCCTATAATCAAAAGTAAAAATTTATAAGTAATACAACTAAAATGTAAAACTCTGTATATATCGTCCATGCATTGCACGGGGTCTATACTAGTACACAATTAAGTGACTGCGAATAACACTATATATACTTGCCGGTATGCTTGTGTTCAAGGAGTCAACTTGATAGCTACTAAAACTCAATTTTCAATAAATAGTGAAGCTTTTTTAAAACAATCGAGCATGTTAAGACGTAGCAGTAGCAGCACGCCAATACCAATTTCTACAAAACATCAAACAAGAGATACGAAGAGATAGCAAATTCAATGTCTGCACTGTCTTTATAAGCTTTTTGGAAGGAATAAAATGAATAAGATCACAAGCTAGATAATAGAAGACTAGGCACTCGATAAAAACAAGACAGTAACATCAGCCCAGTTTCCGCAAAAAGGATAATGGTTGCGCATGGCAAGGGAACCCGGATGTATGCACTCTGACACCTGGTATCAGGGAAGCTGTGTTTGCATGTGAGTCATGTGACCCTTGGTGAAACTGTCCCCATTACAATTGTGCCCCTTGAACAATTTCAATGCATTTCACTACACTCTTAGCTCCAGAAACCGGAAGAATGTGAAAGCTTACATAGCTCTGATAAATGGGACAACTTAAGGGTAAGCAAGGAGAATATGTTTAGTACTCTATATGTTTAGTTTACATTACTCAGTCCTGAAATGAACAGTAAACCAAAATACACAAGTGCAACAGTCATCAGTGACCCGGGGCGGGGAGGGGGGTTACTGTAGTCAATACAGTCCAAATGACTTATAAAAAGTTAACAGAATGCATTGGCTTCCAAATCTTTCAACATTCTCACACAAGGCGGTTGCTAAAATAGCTGTAATATATTAGCCAAAGGTGTTACTACTAGAAAAGTCAAGGGAACAGAAATAACTTGAATCATGCATACATAACTTACACGATCAATGGTGGTCTGATCCCAGGCAGTGGCCCACACAGCAGCAGCAGCCCAGTATCCCCCTGGACTACTGTCATCACCAACATCGGAGCTAACACCAATGCCGTTTACATTAGCCCATGAACCTAAAACTACTCCATTAATGTCATCGCACTCAATGCTATGATTTCCTAAAGCAGTGCACAAGAGAGACAAACTAAAGTCTCTCAAGTCTTTTGTGAGCGGTAAACCTCCAACTACTTCCTTTTTCCTGAAAGCATATGTCCTCCAAAAGCTGCTACAGGGGTAGATTCTCTGCCAGAAAAGGAATATATAAAGGTTAGTTGGAAAAGACTTGTGATCAACCACTACAATACTCCAACTTAAAGTGACTATAAGAATAGAGCAATAAAATTAGTACCTCATTTCAGTTTTTATTGGTCTTGGTTTCATATTAGATTATTCCAAAATTAATAATCCCCTCTATACTTTGGCAACAAATTGTTAAATTTCCTAGATACCGTTACAAACAGGCATTTGTGTAAACAAATTTGATATTAAAGGTCAACTGTGGTACTTCACCATAATTTCTTATAAAGTGATCCTTCGTTAAACAAAGTTTATAATATAAAAGGGGGTACCAAATACCTCTATCAGCGATATCCTGTCAAGTAACGCTAGCTCATATGACTTTATAAACCCATATTTCTTCACTTCTTCACCAATTTGGTTACGAAGTGATCTGCTCAAAGTACCGTAAAGTAGCTGCTTCAGACATGTTTCAATGTCTTCTCCAAGTTTTTGAAGTGTTGTAACGGCCAGTGCAGTGTCCCCCTATTATTTGCTCATTGTCAGTATAAGACAACACATATTTCCATTCAGTTAACTGACGTAGGAAAAAAAATTACAACTTAATTAATAAAAAAATAAAAGGGTGAGGGAGGATAAGACATTCTCATAACAGTCACTAGAAAGCATTTCCATTAGTAATAACAAGGAAACAATACCTTCAAGAGTAGCTCATAGGCGATTGTTCTTCCGATTTCACGAACTTCAGCAAAAGTGTCGCTCTGCTTCTTATCATCAACCAAATCTTTTAAGTGGTGAAGATGCAGCTGAAGGACTGCTAACGGAAGGCGACCAGACAGAAGAGCATCTTTGACTACAGTTTTCAAGTCCAAATTATTCATCTCCCAACGTGCAAACATATCCTTAGGGTTCTCCAAAGGTAGTTTTCTTCTTGGAATTGACCCTGCTACAACAACTGATGTTTCATCTTGCATTCCTGAATGATCAACATTTTCCGAACCCCGTGAATTAACAGGAACCAATGCGAAGTTTTCAGGATCATGAAAACCCATATCTGTTTCAAGAGTGGCGGATTCATATTGGTCTTGATTATCCATTAATATTCCATCAGTTCTGCCTATAGAAAGCTGATCATCAACAAGCGACGAACTTTGTTGATTCTCAAGATCTTGTGCTTGCCAAGCCTCTACCTGTGGTTCCAGAAGTTGCAATCAGAGTTTTACACAGAATAACTAGTTAATATTCATGTCAAAGAAGGAGCATGGTCAGAAAAGATAAAAACATACCGCTTCCTGTCCAGGCCTTCTATATTTTGCAGCAAGCTGACATTGAATATTTCGAATAATTTCCAAATAATAAGACATTTCATGAAGGCTTCTTGAATATGAGCGACCATCTTCTTGTTTACACGGTAAAGATGGGGGTAGTAAAAGGATACCTGTTCCTCGTATCCTTTGCAATTCACATTCGTTTTGGAGCTCTATAAATGCAAGTCTACGAAGCATTTTAATAGAGAAACGTGTAGCCAATGAAAGTAATCTGCAGCAATCGATTAAATATTAGCTAAATGAGAAGAAACATAATGGGTACAATACTTCTATCACTACACAGTAAGACACTTACGTAAGTAGCAAGAAACAACTTTTGTACTACTAGTTAAAGATGTACAACTAGAATTGTTTCCTAACTCACTTTCAACAGAAAGCATACTGATTACTTTTTGTCGGTTGTAAACTGCATATCATGTTCTAAACTTCATGTACCTACCTCAGGTAGCGGACACATTCTCTAGAAACATGTAGAGTTTTAGACTTCAGTAAAAATCTTTTTCACCAGGAAAAAAAAGGCCATAAAATATATAAAGCCTTAAGAAAGAAACATCAGGTCAAAGTTCTTCAATATTTAGACGATCAAGTAGGGTACCATCTGTAAGGTTGTGACAGGGTACAGGGAGGCCCAGATGTAAGCAGCCTCTCTCAAGTAGTAAATATAAAATAACTCTTCGTTACACACAGTGTATCGTGCCACCACACACCCTAACTAGTGAGAAACCTTCTTTTCTTTTTCACATAGTTCTCCTTTGTTATTTATAAGATATGTTGTCAATTTCAGTTTTCTCATTTGTTTGGGTGTACAATGACGTGGTATATTCAAATATACCTAAGAATTTCTCAAAGACATGTTCTCTAGTAGGACCCTCTCTTGCTTGTCAGCAAAATAAGTTTAGTTATTAAATTTGAGACAGCCATGATTATATAACCTGATGCTAAATTTATTAGGACTTTTCTTTTATTTTGATAGGGGGTGGGTGAGGGAAGGAGATCAAATTGTGTCGACATGCAAGTGTCAATAAAGAGCTCCAATGGCAAAATCATCAAGCAAAATTTATATGCAGAAAAGTACATCCAGGGTGTCTTTTTGTAGATGGGCGTCACCCCCAGTAGTCCCCAGGGTCTTTCTGTAGAGGAGTGTCACTTTTATGACATCTTTCTGTACATGGGCATCACCCACTTGGTGCCCCATAATTATATATTGTCTTGTCCAAAATATGCATAAACAACATCCTTCTCTCCAAGATGACCATTTTTCAGAGCAACTACTTGACTGAATAACAGAAATAGATAGCATGAAGCAAGTGGAGTATTTGTAGCATAAAAAAGTAGAGAAAAAAAGCACCATGTATTGTTGGGAAAGAACAGAAAAACTATATACTCCCTTCAATCGAATCCAATCCAATGTACCCACTTTCCTTTTTGGGAGAATCCAAGGTGCCCATTTCCTTTTTTGGCAAAAGTTGGACCAACATACCCTTATTACAATCTGAAATTTGCACAAAATGCCGTCAACCACTTATTCATTCAATCTACCCCATTAAATCAAATGGCGAGGGTATTTCAGTATTTTGACCATAATTCAGTGACTTTTCTTTAAAACTTGTGTACGGGCCCACTAGTACATTGGATAGGATTGGAGGGAGTACTTGACAATAGAACAGGATGTATACATGAGGCACTTGCACTTTGTTCAAATCAGTGAACTGTGCAATGCATGAAAATTTTTCCAAGACTAAATCTAGAGGATATCGAGTAGTGAGGGAATGGCATGAGTCCATGAACAGCTTTTAGGCAATGAGATCCACGGCACAGCATGATGCCATGTGCCCATGACTGTACTTTTAAAACTAGGCAAAATGCAAAGATTAATCACTCTTGTATCAGATACAAGTATACAACACAACAAATGAACGAGTACAGAAATGACACATACAATAAGACACTGCAATAAACTTTCACACACACACTTAATTACCATACCTTAAGGCAGCAGGTACCTCAACATCATTTCCAACCTTGTGAACCATTGTGTATATGGCAGCAAAAATCAGTTGCAAGATACCTTCTTCAGCAATATTGACTTCCGCAAGCATTTCTAGAGCTCTGTTAATATATTTGAAATAAGATATATGTAAAGCAGGCCACGCGCTAAGTGCAGTATAAATGATTTACGAACAATAAACGTACAATCAATTTCAGAATTTGAAAGCAGTCATTTAAAATGAAACCAAAGACCCATTACCACTTACTGCCTCCGTCCCATCAACTCTCTACCATAAAAAAACTTGTTTAGTGCCATCATTCCATAATTAACATTTAACATATATCCACCCAATCAACGTCTCCCCTTACACTATTCACCCGTCTGTTAAAACCCTCATTATTAATGACAAGCTGTCATGAGATATACAAGTCAGGTAAACAATTATGGCTGTTACTAAAAAGAAAACTAAGATAGTTCAGCCACATTCACTGATCATATTCTGCGAAACAATTTCGAAGTTTTACAATACTCAGCACTGAAAAATGTACTTCAGCGTCTAATGAACTGGCTGAAGTTGGCAAGTTGCTCACAAACATTTACAGTTTCAAAATTAGAACCAAATTATTCATTATTATAAGAGAAATAGAGAATGTTGTGCATAACTTACTGCTCAATCTCTTCAAACTTTAAGTATGTCAATGCTAATTGCAGGCGACAAAGTCGAGAAACTTTGAGGTCCCAATCTGCAATGTCACAAAGATATATGTTAACAGAGTATATTATTACCATCTCAGAATATGTTTGCACAAAGCAAGAAATCAAAAGCAACTTGTGACAAGACATAGTTACAAACTTTTTCCTTCAACCCAGCCCTGCCATAGGATTCATACAAATGTGCCAGCTGCGTGAAAATCCACATCTGATAGTAGCCACTAGGCAAACAAATTTCCAAGGACTTAAAAAGTTCAATTTTTATATAGGTGATAGGCTTTGAACCGTAAAAGGTAAACTAAAATGACGAACGAGGCTCTTCACTGGGTGAATACAGATTTAGCTCCCACAAGATATTTTAGCATAAACTTTCACTCGTCAACAGGTACAGCTCGAACAAGTACCAAGCACAGTAAGGTTAAGATTACAAATAAAGGGCCAATCAAGTGCCTTGACGTGTTGAACAGGGGCTTGTAAGCAACAAATGTTACTGTAAAAGTTTACCCTCCAAAAAAGTGACGTAATCTCTCCCTTTCCCCACTCAAAAAACCTAGTCCAATCTTCAACAAGGATCAGTCGCCAACCAATTTTGGTGCTAATAAGCCCCATATTTTCATTTAAACTTCACAACTAATTGTTTATATCAATTATATGTACGAATATTGCTCTCTATATATACACGAGTTTTTCTTCCCATGTGTCGGTGAGTTTTATCTCTCAATATAAGAATAGGGGGCTCCTAACGTTTAGACTTGAGAGTACCTAGAAGATGATAGAGGATATTCATAAGCGTTATATTTTAATTTTAGTGATCTTTGTTAAGGAGGGTGATTTTTGTCAATTTTTTTTCTATACGTCCTTGGTTAATTTTGATATCTGTTAGATGTCGCATGGCCAGGTGGCCTTATTATTGAAATTGATATTCCCATCAAAGAAAAGCACAAATGATACCACAAATTGTAGAAATCACTTACTATTCTGCAAACACAAGCGATCAGCTTCATCCGGACCTTCATATAGAATAACTCTATCAAGTACTGCCACATGCCATGGTAAAACAAGTGGCTTTGTTCCATTGTACGTAAAAGAACCCTGTAAATTATGAACAGTTCCTTCACTCTCAGTGTTGTTGGACATCAAATGGATTCGATGGAAGTTCAGTGGCACTGAGACAGAGGGAAGAACAACTGAAACTGCATTCCTTGTAACTAAATACAAACACCCTTGAAAATTGCAACCAATAGCATCTCCATCAACACCTTGCACGTCAAATGTCCTATTAACAAGGCCCAAACATTTGTCATCAGAACAGTTGGGCTCTATGTACAAACTGGTATGCACAATATAGCTCCTTTCACTTCTCAATTTTTTTCTTCTGATGAGACGAGTTATCCCAAAATTAGAAAAACATATAGTATCTGCAGTATCAAATTTTGCAATGGGAAGAAAGAACCTCCTATTACAGTGTGAATGATGAGAATCAGAAACATTTTTCACACCACTGCGGGGAACACTAGAGAAGCCGTGTAAACTTAAGTCATCTTGATCCAACACCCCCTGACTATGCCAATTGTGAACACTTTCCTGTTGAAAATAATTTTTTTCATGGCTCGAAAATAGTTTTTGACTTCTATTTACTGATTTTCCAGTGACCAAAGGAGCAGAAAGTATCTTTTGCTGGCCTATGTCGGAATAACCAACATCCCAAGGAGCCAAAAGGCCAAGCCTTAGATACTGCGGAAGAAGTTTATCAACCATAGTATACTTATCTGGCACATGATCAGTCGCACATACAATATAAGCTACACCACACTCATCAACAACAGTAAAACAAGAGGAATAAGGAGCGCCTATCAATCTTCGGAACCTTTGTTTGCCAGCAATAGCACGAGCAGAATCTAGCTTCTTTCTTAGCAAATCATCTTGTGCCACACCATTACCATTTATAAAAACATTTGCTTGTTTTGGGTGAACTCCGTATATCTGTAACATGCTCACATATGCAATATATTCACCTGTAGTCGCACCATGAAGAAAAACTGATCCAAACTTGTTTAGAGAAACAAGAAACTTGTCGAAAATTTGGAAGTCTACCCACTCAACTTCAGAGCTCGTATCTGTTTGTGGAAGCTTAATAGAATAGAGCCACTGCAACCCAAATAAGTCCACTAGAGCAACAATAACAATAATGTCTGGTTTTTTATAGCCACAGTCCATACTATTATCACACCCAGTGGACAGAACAAATCCAATCAAGTGGCAAAACGTGCTAGAGAACACTCTCAGACAAACATAGGGTATGCTCCTGGTAAAATTTCCATCTATGAAACTTAGATCTGCAACATTAGTTTTATTGTCCTCTGGTTTAAGAATATGTTTCCCTTCAGAAGCACCATCATTCAATAAAGAACGCGCATCCGAAATGAAGCCAAGAAAACAAGACTCATTGAAAGAAACAGGGAAGGAGACCACATATGCCGCACAGGGAAGTTTCGATATCTCAGGAAAATGGGTCATAATAATACCTTCTGACTCCATAGTCTCAGCTGAGCTCAGAAAGGTCTGCAGCCACTTTTTGGAGGGCAATGCACTAGATAGATGGCTCGCTGAATCCTCACCAACACAGTGTGGACGTATTTCAGCTTCACTACTCCTACATGCCATGGAAACATCTCCAACAGTCTTGTTATCATAAGATGATACACTAGAAGGACCCCAATTCAACCACTTCCCTACCTCATTTGCTCCTTTAATTGGCGACTGAACAAGTTCATCACTGTACTCTAACTGACGGAAAGCGTGAACTGTTACGCCACGTTCACCAACCACAAAGAGAAACTCCCTAAATGGTGCTTCTGTGTGCTGTTTATACATATCTCCACACGACCCCCAGGCCAGTGAAGTTACATCAGAAATAGAAGGGCAGGTATTTGATTGCGAAATACTCCTTTTAGGAGAAAATCCATTATCAGAAACTCCTTCAACTGATCCAGAAGTACCCGGAAAATTTTCTAATGAATCTAACCTACGAGATGATGAAGACACCGAATTTACATGCTCTTGACGTTCATATCTACCACTTTCACAAGTTATGGAGTAAGGGTCTCCTGCAAAGAGTGTTCTATATAAATATTGAACAAACTATAAAAAATAAAACATAAAATTGGAGGGGGGAGGACGGGGGGAAACGTAAACAGATCTGAATCACCTTTTGTAAGAGGAAGCAATAAGGCTTCGTTTTGATAGGAATGCAACAGTAACAGCTCTCTTGTAGGAGAGAGAAACGCTTCAAAGTACTCAGACACATCTAGTTGAACATGAGAAGGGTCCAATTTGTGCAACTGCAACACAACTGGACCTTCCGTATTCTCTTGAACGTCCATATCTGGTTTCCAATAATAGCAAACAATTTAGCACCATGAAAATCAATATCGAGAAAATGTCATCTATTTTCAATAGAGTAACCACAGTACATCCTTCACTCCAAAATTGTTTGTAAATTACGAGAACGAAAATGTCACTTCGCGATACCCATGCAACGTGGCACATTGTATCACGAATGCAATATAGTAGGTCACATTACCATATCACTAAATACAACCTCACAATACATTCAGCATTCATCATCACAATCCAATCAACCATACTAACCATTTTTTCAATAAGCATAAATGCAGCTACAACAAGTGAGGAATCACTCACAATTGCAGAATTTACTGCAACAGAACTAAAATAAGTTCTGAATTAGTTCCAAATATGAAGGACTAAAATAAGTGTCTAATTAAAGTGGCATCAAGAAATCATCTAATTGATACTCAACATGTCATATATATGTCGTATTGCAACTCTTATTTGCTTGCAAAATCAAACTGCGACTTTTTCTCTGATATATATGCCTGCTCAATAGCGAGTAATCGCCCATCTAACATTATACACAATTGCATAATCCGACTTATGCGTGATTATTCCTATTACTTGATGTAGCCTTACACTACAAGTGCAAACTACGCAATAAATTAACTAATTTCTCAATGCATAACAGCTGTTGCAACGAACAATAGCTCACAAATCCGGAATAAAACCGAATCAATACTAAACTAAGTTCCGGATAAAATGAAGACATCATCTGAGAGAAATACACAATCGAACACTACACACAAATACACAATCTAACTTATGCATGCTGCATCGCAATTATCAAACAGTACACAAACACTACTGAAATTCACAAAATGACTAAAAAAAACAATAATAATCAACAAAAAACGATAATTACGAAGCAGGAAACGGATTAAATTAAACAAATAAACCTAAGTCAATCTGAAATAAAAGCAATTAAAACCGAAATTGAGTTATTAAATCGAAGATAGATACTAACCTAAGGCAGTAAAATTACAGAAGAAACGCAAGCAAATTAAACGAGACAAAAGAATTACTGTAACACATCGTAATTTCGGTGATTATAATAATCTTTTATATTCGGATTTATTATTATTAAGTTATTTTTAT
>JAOWBH010180906.1:0-10057 GCA_028566215.1 Silene coronaria
GTGACATGTTATGTGTCACATGTCACACATTATATGACAATTGACAAAATGTGAAAAATAAAATGGAGTCCATTTTATGTAGGGGTCGGTTTTTGGTGGGTGGTTAAGGGTTATTACGGTTGCTCTTTTTAATATAAAAACTCCATCATAATACCTATTACCCTAGATGTCTAGCTACTGTCTTGATAAGGCAAATGCATGTGTAACCCTCACCTTACCCCAGCATAAATAACCGGCCCCCCATACAAGAATTAGAACTAGTTCTCATTTTTGTACTTCTTCTTATCATTATCCTCATCTTTCTCATATTTTCTCATAAAATGGTTTATGCATAAAATTTGTTTATAAAATCAAAGAAATCAAATATATTATTATGGTAGTAATAGTATTAGTATTAGATTTAATATTTAAGGTTACTAGTATTATTATCTAGTTAATAATATTATTAGTGTAATAGGATTAGTCTTGGGTGCAATCAAAAGGATATGTTTCTATACTTGAAACTTGAAGATCTTGAAGAATCATCCTAAAATAGTTAAGCTCAAGAATGAGGTTAGGAAGGAGTTCTACCTTGTGCCCAATATTTTTCGTCCTCTTCAATATATGGAAAAATCCATTTTCTCCTTATTTCTTTTTAATTCATCTTGCTTGCACTAGATCTTGGATATCTAAATTAATGAGTAATTTAGAAACTAATTAGAAGTGTCTAATTATAGGTTTATGAACCCAAACAGTAATGACGGACGCGACATGTACAACATGTGGGGCGGATACAGAGGACTGACGACATGTCCATTTTTAATGTCACAAAGTTTGGGAAGCTTTGAACGGAAGAGGTTACGAAGAGTTGATACGCGATGCCCAAGGTGATAGCTTTGCTCATCGGTTGATATGGAATCTAAGTAAGGTAGATAATGAGAACAAATATTCTTTCCTTACTCGAGCTTGGGCAGCATGGAACATTCGCAACACTCGACTTTTCGAGAACCCTCCTCCTTCTACCTCTCGTATTATTATTGCCTTTCTGAAACTAGTGGTGGATTATCGTAAGTATGCTTGTGATGTTTGGAAAATGAACTCAATTAGCCATATAAGGCTTCAAGCCTCTTGGTCTCCACCCACGTCAGGTTTCATTAAATTGAATGTTGATGTTGCTGTATTCGAGGGTGGAGAGATTGGGTTGGGAGCGGTTGGCAGGAACGAAGATGAAGTAGTAGTCATGGCTGTTAGTCGACGGATGAAGGCAAGTTGGCCCCCAGATATCGCTGAAGCGACAACAGCAAGGTTTGGAGTATCAATGGCAAAGCGGGTTGGTTTTGAGAAAATTATCTTGGAGACCGATTCTCTTAAGTTGTGCTTGGCTCTCAATAATCCGAAGCAAGGACGTTGCCCCTTGAGTTTAGTTGTTGAGGATGTTAGTGAGCTTCTTGTTTTATTCGAAGAAAACCGTTGTTGTCATGTTAAGCGGGGTGGCAATATCGTTGCCCATTATATTGCTCGTACGTGTAGAAATGTCTTGGAAAACTTCATATGTACTGCTAATTTTCCGCAAGTCATTTTAGACTGGCAGAGTTTTATATGAAATAAAATGCTCCACCCCCTGTTTAATCTAAAAAAAAATGTAAAGTTGTATTAGTTGTTTTTAGAAAAGATAAAATAGTAATTTAATAGCTTATTTCAATTTTGGGTAACCTCATTAAATCAATAAAATAATTTTATTAAATATTTATATCAAAATAGTGTTCATGCACATTCTAGAATTATATTTTAAATGACCAAAATACCATTTCTTAAAAATCAGGTTTTTATCAAAGAATACTCGATTTTACCGAAAATGTTAAATACTTTATAAAATCTATTTCTACTTTAAAAATCACGAAAATTTATAAGAACACCTTTTATATCACTCTCTACCAGGAAATTGTTTCTCATAAATTTATCACTTCAAATGATAATTAAAAAAAAAAACGAGTCAATCAAATTAAATCGAGATATATGAGAATTTAAGAAATAATAATAAGTATCCTCGAAAATAAAGGAATATTCGAGATATAAGAGAATTTAAGAATTCAACGAGAGAAAAAGTAATTGCTTGGAAATAAATTCCGGGTCAATCAAAATAAATCGTAATCGAGAATAAAAGACGGTCACGAAATTAGATTAGAAAAATGGCAGGTGTTACAACCTCCCCCGCTAAAAAAAAGTTTCGTCCTCAAAACTCGAAAGTAGGAATCAAAAATTAAAGAACCAAAACTTTTTAAAACATTTCAGCTGATAACTAGATTTAAAAAGCAATTGTTGTTGTCAAAATAATCGTTAAACCAATTTTCAAAATTGAACTATTAGAAATCACTTGTCTCGTCTCATGGAATGAAAGAATACCCGTCACGAACAAGAATTCTATTAGCCAAGGTAAAAGCAAGTCAACATTTGAAAAATCAAGATTGAGAACCAAACGTCAGCAAGTACCGAACCAGTCATTAATGACCAATTTGCCGTTCAACCAACGTCGAAACCAAAACAAGACCTGTTTTTACTTTAAACATTTGGACAATCCAATTTGTAAATTCAACATAACTTTGAATGTTTTTCGAGGCATCGATGTATTTTGAAACAATTCCGAAATATATTCAAAAGAGTTTTAAGCAATTTCGAAACAAAACCAAATTTAAATATTTTCCAAGAGAAAATCAAAAATTGATGTTTAAAGCTTTGAATCATAATTCAAAATGTTAAAATTTATGAAATAATCAAAATTTTACAAAAGTCAGAACTCTTGTATAAAACGGAAATATTATTAGAGGAAAAGGTTAACGACAAGTTAAAACAAAAAATTTCAAACTTCAGTAAGGATCGAGGAAGTTAGTAACAGTTAAAGCAATCAGCTGCTTGAGATAAGAAGATGGAAGGAGAGATTCAAGAATCATATAAAGCTCTCTCAGGGATTAGAAAAGAAGATAAATGAGTAAGCAATAGATCAGCTCAATATAGAAGGGTGAAGAAAGCTACATACCAGTAAATACATCGGGATTGGCCTCGACCCCAGCACGACTCATCACGAGGATGCGACCCATATGTCCAAGAGCAACTCTAGTCTTCACACCAGTAGGAGCATCATTTGTCTTCTTCTTCGGGCATCGAAAATACTTGTGGCCCGACTCCTTGTAGTGGTAGCACACAAAGGGAGTTCCTTCGCAATCCTCTCCAAGATGTAAAGGCTTGCGGAAACGGTAACAGGAAGACATCTTCTTATCATCATCTTTCTCCCCATCATCTTTCTTCCCATCGCCTAGGGGAGCAACATCATAACTTAGCAGCAATCACCGTAGGATTCCTCTTCAAAACAAATGACTTATAGTTAGCTTCTCCGCAATGATAACAGTTAATGGCACATCCGTCACAAACCTTCCCTGGATCACTGTTAGTCATTGCGGCAGGTGTCTCAGTTGTCCTAGTAGTAGAGGAGGTATGCGTCTTCTTCTTTGGGTACACAAAGGATTTGTGTCCAGGCTCCTTACAATGGAAGAAGATAATAAGATCTCCTCTACAATTCTATCCCGGATGGAACGACTCGCGACAACAATAGCATAAAGGATCCTTCTTCTTATCCTCACGGAGATCAGTATGGGACTTCTTAAAATTAGCAACTCCATTACGCTGAAGCGGTTTCTTGGGGATAACAGCACGTCTACGACCTCCTCTCTTCTTCTTTGGTTAAGGAAATACAACACAAAGTCAATGCTAGTCATTGAGTTACATGAACACATAGGCTAACAAATAAGTTCCTAACAGATTTTCACTTGTCCAGTTGTTTGTTAGTATTTTTACCTAATGATCAAAGTGTGACCGTCGGGAGCAATATGCTTTGATACCAACTGTAATCCCCTATAAATTCTAGTGCAAAACAATGGCGGAAACACTGTCAAATGGGATTAAATATTCAATGAAAAGCTATGTGACATAAAAACTCCGATTAAAATAAATAGTCCTTGGGATAAAAGTTTCTCGAAATGGCAAGTCTCAAAATAACAGTTACTAAATATAGTAGCTACAACTCGTCACTCGTATAAAAACAAGGACTTCATAAAACCAAAATAAAATAAAAGGATTCTAAACATAGCTTTGTTAAAACAAAGAGTAGGACCCAACTTCCCACTCGCTAGCGTGCACACGAAACCCAACAAACTAATACCTGTCATGTTATAAACATAACAACCACAATTTGTAACACATTGAAATTCTAAGACTATACACTCGGGTGACTAACAAAGTGCACTCGACCGAATGACCCTAGCAATTGACCGAGTGGCTGAACGTGTACAAGACTGCGAAACATTCTGAACTTTTGTCACCCGACCGAGTGAAGTAGGTTACTCGGCCGACTGGGGAGTGGCACTCGACCAAGTGCTTGATGGACAGATTTTTCGCGTGTAGTCTTCTTGTGGAGCCCTTGAAAAGGACTTATGCAACCAAAATCTGTTTTGTGTCTTACACCGTATCCCCTTTTCACCTCACATCAACCTCATTCCTTAAAAATTACAAACAACATAGTCCCAACTACCCTATGCTCTCATTCCCCATACACCCATCATATTCCTTGGTGTTCATCTTTCACCATTGTTATTCCTTGAGCTTGGTAAGCTTCTATCTTCATTTATTTCTTCTTAAACTTCATCATTCTTTTAGATCTAAAGTTTGTTGGGGATTTTGTGGGATTCCTACAAAGTTAAGAATATTAAGGTTACATACTTAAGATTTATTACAATATTATTAGGATGTATTTGTGATGTTTATCTCCAAATTAATGTAGAAGAAGACTTTGTAGAGGAGGCCTTCTAGTGAGCTTGTTAACTTGAATATTTCCTTAAGGTAGAGATTCTCCCTACATAGCTTTGTTAATTGTTTAGGTTTTCATTTTGTACATGTTCATATTAGATGCATTGTCACATGATAGAATGCATCCATTCATGCCATAGTTGAAGTATTATGTTCACAACATGAAGAAATAAGAATATGCATATATGTTATGGAGTAAAAGAGAATCTATGATTATTATGACCTTTGGTGGGATATAACATGATTTATGAAGAGATTGTTAATTATGAGTTGATGTCAATGTTTCGATGCATATTTGTATCACATGTTTTTGTTGGTACCAAGGTATGTTTGGCATACCTTGGGTTGGATACTTTTGTGGTTGTGGTGTTGGTATTGGAGAAGGTTTGTTATTGATATCGGTTGTTTAGAAGACGTAAGGCGGTTCGGGAGACCCTCTTACGTATGGGTCGTCTATTAGGGTTTCCCACCCAAATAAAGATGTACACATCCATGACTTGAGTACGGAGAGACTTGCGATGCATCGCAATGTCAGGCAGGGGTCCGGTTAGCACCCGAGCCCGTACTTAGGTGAGTCCCAGTACTTGTTTCGGACTGCGGTCCGGGTTGTGGGTGGCGGCATTGCGATGCCATCATTGGTGTGGTTGGAGGCGGTGTGATGGTATGGTAAGCCCTTCTTTTATTGCATTCATACTTGCATTTCATATCACTCACTTGTCATGTTTAATTATACACTCAATTGGTAAAGATAACCATGTTTTGGAAAACTGTGTCGACCCATATGATGATTTCTTCTCATATGGGGAGCAGTGGCTTGACTGTTATTCATTTACATCTCATGCGGGTCTCGGAGGCTTGGGAGTGGTCCTTTATTGTGCCGCCACTTCTTTTGTAGATGATATGTATTAGTGTAACACCACACCCTACCGAGGAGCCTTCGGCAAGACCTTCCTTGGCAAGACGTGACATTACCATCTCGGTTTCCCGAGGTAGTCAGCATCATCGAAACCATATTGAAACATTATATAAATAATTAAGAGTTATTACCGTGGAAACAGAAGGTAATTACAACTCATCAAACAACTAATCATCAAAGCTAAGTGAGACTCCGTGATCCACCTCGTATCCGAGCGCTCTCCAACCGATCCCTACCAAGCCAACATCACTAACACCTGCTAGTCTGACTGCTCACCATTTGCCGACAATATCAAATGGATCATAGCAGAACACAAAAGAAGAAAGGAAACACGAACAACACCACACATGTCAGTAACAGTCAATAACATTATACACAAGGTACATAGCAAGATCAACAACCACAGTGAACACCACCACCAACAACCACACCACACCATCCTCACCATCCGGGCCCTGACGTATCAGATGACCCGCTGCAAGTGGGGGGCCGCAGCCAATCCCCACCAAATCCTCCATCGACGCACGAGCGAACCCACTCCAATAATGTGCACATCCCCCTCCATGTTGGGAGTCACGAGGGGTAGATCATGGGGGTGAGACCGTCTCCCAACGGCCCCACAAACAACCATAACGTCACCACTACACCACCAACATCCATCACAAAGCATCAACAATCAATAATCCAATCTTAACATTATCATAGCCACATCAACAATTATATAATTAACCAATCACAACATTAATCAAACTGAAATACTGAGTAGGATAAACTACCTCACGAGAAACTGACATCGGCAATCGAATTGAACAATCCATACACGCAATCATCGGCGACCCACGTTCCAATCCCTTATTCCCCATTCCGAGGTCAAGACTCCATGAGAAAGGGTAGAAATGATTGAGGGAGAGTCTGCTAGGGTTTTCGAGAGGAAGGAAGGAAAGAAAGAAATGACGAAAATGAATTATGTCGCATCCCCGAGTCTTAAAATATCATTCTAAGGCTCGGCCGAGTAAAACACCCACTCGGCCGAGTCGAGGCCACTCGGCCTAGTCGAGGCCACTCGGCCGAGTCAACTCTCACTCGGCCGAGTCAACTCTCACTCGGCCGAGTTGGCACAACTCGGTCGAATTCCAACTCTCAAAGGCACGAGTAGCATCTCCAAATGACCTCACAAGGTCCGTATTCCAACCAAGGTCCGTCAACGGGTGTCCTAGCATACCGGGTATTACAACTCATGTCCGACGTTGCAACACATCGCAATCTCTCCATCCTCAAGTCATTAATGTGCACATCCCTATTAGGGTGGGAAATCTCAATACGCGACCCAAGCGTAAGACGGTCTCCCGAACCGCCTTACGTCTCCTTAACAACCATATATCGAATCACAACCTCCAACATCCCATATCAAACACATACATCACAATATGCAACATAATGCAATAACATATAATCTGTCTCATAAATCATAATTCCATAGTGACAACTGCATTTTCTTTCACAATATGAAACTAACATCGATTATCCAATATCTTGTCATGCTCTGGTTATGCCAAACCCATGAGAACAAGTCACCCATCTCATAAGCATGTTATAGTGCACCCAACAACACATATTGCTCCTTTTTACGGTACAAATATCACTACTCATGTTATAATGAAACTATCATGACCATGTGAGATTAATTAAAACATTAACAACAACATACACAACATTCACATTATTGAAACCGAGTAGGATTAACCTACCTTTTAGCATACTTCAATAGAAATCCGAGACAACAGGATTCCGTCTCTTAAAACCGTCTCATCCTACAACAACCATGTAATAACTATCATAACACGTCCTAAACAATAATACTAGGTAAAGCCCCTTATTGTTACTCCTTAATTACATTTTAATCTTATTAAACCACTAATTAACATAATATGTAAAAAAACCCAAAAGTTAGGGTTAAAAAACATGGTAGATCTATACTTACAAGGTGAAAGGAAGAAAGATAAGGTGCACCATCCTCTAATCCAAGCTTACATCCCATGGAGAAGTGTTTAGGAGAGTTTTAGAGAGAAGGGGGAGGATTTGGGGTTAAAGAGAGAGAAACAAAATGAATTAGGGTTGCAGAAATGGGCTTACAAAGTATACATATAACCCACGCTGTCAGACAGCACTCGGTCAAGTTCCACTTGGCCGAGTGTACTCACTCGGTCGAGTACCAACTATACTCGGCTGAGTGCACCTCACTCGGTCGAGTACTAAACGTACTCGGCCGAGTGTCAACCACTCGATCCACTGCAACCTCACTCGGTCCACTAATCTCATCATATATGATCATTAAGGTTCTTATTTAGCCTAAATGTCCACTCACTAAACCCAATTAGCATCTTAATAATACCGGGTATTACACTAGGTATGCCTTAGTGAAGGTATCCTAATTAATGGGGTTGTTACACTTATGACGGACCAGAAATGCCAATTGACAGTGAACCTGTCGTTATTGAGGAGTTAGATGTTGAAGCGAAAGATGAGTGCGCCAACGAAGCTGCTGTAACGTCTAAACAAAGTCAATCGACTGGAAATAGTTGTCGATCGAATAATACTATTGAGAAAGGATCTGCTGAAGCTGAAAAAAGTTGATCGACTGAGCAGAATAGTCGATCGAGTGAAACCTTTGGTCGATCGACTGGTACTGTTGGTCGATCGACTGGTACTGTTGGTTGATCGACTTTTATATGTGACGAGATTGCCGATATGATGCCTATTGCCGATGGGTTGTCTACTACTGTTAATAAGACACCCGTTTATGATAAAGAGAAGAAGAAAGCTTTTGAGCAACCTATTGTTATCAATGTTTCTTTTCCAAACCGGTTAAAGAATACATAGATCGTGCAGCAGTTCGATAAGTTCATGGAGGTTGTCAAGAATCTTCAGGTAACTGTTCCTTTCACCGAGCTAATCACCCAGGTACCCTCTTACGCTAAATTCATGAAAGATAATTTGACTCGTAAGATAAGTTTTAATAAGGTGGTGATGATTGCTTTTACCGAAGAGTGTAGTGCACTCCTACAAAGCAAATCTCCACCCAAGTTGAAAGACCCGGGTAGTTTTTCTAATACTTGTACCATAGGCACTCATGTGATAGATAAGGCTTTATGTGATTTAGATGCGAGTGTCAGTGTCATGCCTTATTCAATTTGCGAGAACCTGAATATAGGTAACCTCAAAGTCACCATTGTGACTCTTCAGATGGCCGATCGATTGGTTAAGCGTCTTTTAGGAGTCTTAGAGGATGTCCCTATTAGGATAGGTAAATTATTTATACTTATTGATTTCATTGTACTAGACATGACTGAGGGCACCCAGATCCCTATCATCTTGGGTAGGTCATTCTTACATACTGCAGGGGCTATCATTGATGTCAAACAGGGACGTTTGACTTACGAGGTAGGGGATGACAATGTAACATTTAATTTGGCTAGCATACTTGCAAAGCCAATGATTGAGGATACTTGTTATGCCATTGATGTTATTGATGAGTTAGTTTGGGATTATTGTTCGGGTTTCTTGATTAGGGATCCGTTAAAGGCTTTGATGGTTTTGGATACTTATACAGATAACTCGGAGAACAATGACGCTATGTTGGGTATGCTAGAAGCTGCATTGGATGGATGTAATCTTACTACTGCTGAGGATTAGACAGTACAAAGGTTGATAGATACCTCTTATGTTGTTGAGGTAAATAAACCTGAACTGAAACCACTCCCTTCCCATCTTAGTTATGTTTTTCTAGATGAGACAGAGCAATACCCAGTCATTGTTAGTGTTAAACTTGATGATAACTAATTGTCTGCTTTATTGGTTGTTCTTAAAAAAAAAAAAAATAAGAAGGCTATAGGTTATAGTCTTGATGATCTTAAGGGCATCAGTCCTGATATGTGTATGCAAAGAATTGAGTTAGAAGAAGATGCTAAACCTTGTCATCAGGGTCAGCGTAAGTTGAACCCGAAAATGCTGGAAGTGGTGATGAAAGAAGCGATGAAACTTTTAGATGCTGGAATAATTTATTCTCTTAGTAACTTCAAGTGGGTTAGTCATGTTCAGGTAGTCCCGAAGAAATGAGGGACTACAGTGGTAAAAATGATAAGAATGAATTAATACTGTAGATACCTCATGTCTACACCTCCCGTCAATCACCCAATGATGATTGGACCGCATGTTGTGTACGCGGAATGAGTCAGACAGTTCGTAGATTTGTCGTAACGCGATCGCTCAAATACTCATGTCAACCCCTGGGTCGTCATCTACGTG